>CAUYPK010015025.1:0-10554 GCA_963574355.1 Loris lydekkerianus
TTTGCGTCCTTGTGGTCTCAGCTCGCCTCAGTGGTGTTGATATGCGATCTCCAACCTTCTCTCCTGGTATAGCTCGAATCCTCCAGGTTACTTACTAAATTTCCATCCTTTAACTCTCCTTCTGGACGGGAGCCTCTGTGAAAAGCTGGCTTCAGTCCGCCATCTTGTCTCCCCCCCCAATCCGCTTTTTCACTGCATACCCCAAATTGCCTTTCCACACAATATTCCATTCTGGGAATGATGTAGCCCACTCACTCTCACCTGTTGTTCCAGGAGAGCTGTGCTAAATGTCTATCCTGTCTGCCATTATGCTCCACCCTTCCCAATTATACTTTTTAAAATAATTTTCAGATGAATATGAGGGTAGAGAAGATTAGGTTACATTGTTCACATTTATTAGGTAAAGTCCCAGTTGTAATTAGTCCTTCACCTAGGAAGTGTGCCATATACCCTTACATTGTGCCCATTACATGAGAGCATACCAGTTTCCCTCTCCCCCACTTGAATTTAATGGTGATTTTCTCTTGTGTAGGCATGTAGTTGTTCACCTACTAGTTTCATGTTAGTATTGAGTAGATTGGGTACTTGCTTTTCCTTTTGTGTGAAACTTTACTAAGGAGAATGTTTTTAACTCCATCCAAGTTAATACAAACGATGTAAGGTCTCCTATCTTTTTTCTGACTGAATACTGTTCCATGGATATACATATACTCCACAGTTCATTTATACATGCTTGCATTGGTGGGCACTTGGATTGATTCTGCATCTTTGCAATTGTGAATTGATCTGTGATAAACATTCTAGTGCAAATGTCTTTATGGTGAAATGATTTTTTTTTTCTTCTGGGTAGATGCCTAGTAATGGAAGCACAGGATCAAATGGAAGGTCTACTTTTAGCTCTTTGCAGATTCTGCATACTTCTTTCCAAAGAGCCTGTATTAGTTTGCAATCCCACAAAGCGTGTAAAAGTGTTCCCTTCAATTCTACAAGCATGCCAGCATCTGCAGCTTTGGGACTTTGTGATGTGGGCTGTTGTCACTGGGAGTTAGATAATATCTCAAGATGGTTTTTGTTTGTATTTCTCTGATGATGGGACAATTAACATTTTTTCATGTTTTTGTTGAGTATTCTTCTGTCTTTTTCAAAGAAGGTTCTTTTCATGTCTCTTGTCCAATGATAAATTGTTTGCTCTTTTTTTGTGGATTAATTTGAGTTCTCTGTAGATTCTGGTTGTCAGCCCTTTGTCAGATTCGTAGCTAGCCTGCAAGGATATTTTCCCATTCTGAAGGTTGTTTGTTTGCTTTGTTATGACCTTGGCTGTGCTAAAGCTTTTTAGCTTAATTAAGTCCCATTTATTTATTTTGTTGCTGCTGCTATTGCCAGTGGAATCTTCTTCATAAAATCTTTCCCCAGGGGGATATCATGATATCATCAAGATTTTTTTCCCCACACTTTCTTCTAAGATTTTTATTATTTAGAAAGAAGACATTAACAAATGGAAGAATATACCATGTTCTGAGTTAGGAAGAATTAACATTGTTAAAATGTCTATACTAAATTTAAATGTAGATTTAAATTAGATTTAAATCTTTTATCCATTGCTGGTTAATTTTTGTAAGTAGTGAAAGGTATGGCTCCAGATACACAGTCTATTATATGTGGTTATCCAGTTCTCCCAGTACCATTTATTTAAATAGGGATTCTTTGCCCCAGTGTATACTTTTGTTTGGTTTATCAAAGATCAGATGGTGATGAGAGGCTGGTTTTATCTCTACATTTTCTTTTCTTTTCCATAAATCTGTATCTCTGTTTTTATGTAGTCTCATGCTGTTTTGATCATTGTGGACTTGTAATACAATCTCAAGTCTGGTAGTGATCCTTCCTGCTTTGTTTTTATTACTAAGAATTAACTTGGCTATACAGGATTTTTTTTCTGGTTCTTCAAAGTATGATGTTGGTATTTTAATGGGGATTGCATTGAATTTGTAGATTACTTTGGGTAGTATAGACATTTTAACAATGTTGATTCTTCTAGCTAAGAGTATGGTATGTTCTTCCATTTGTTAATATATTCTGCTATTTCTTTTCTTAGGGTTTTATAATTTTCTTTGTAGAGATCTTTCACCTTCTTTGTTAGATATATTACCAGGTATTTCATTTTTTTGAAGCTATTATGGAAGAGTATCATGTTCTTGATTTGCTTTCATCTAGACTATTATTGGCATATACAAAGGCTGTTGAACATAGATTTTATACCCTGAGATGTTAGTGTATTTCTTGATCACTTCCACGAGTCTTGTGGTTGAGTTTCTGAAGTTCTCTAAATATCATCGGCAAACAGTGAGTGTTTGACCTCCTCTGTCCCCATTTGGATGCCCTTAATATCCTTCTCTGTTCTGATTGCATTGACTAGAACATCCAGCACTATGCTGAATAGTAGTGGCAATAGTGGACATCTTTGTCTGGTTCCAGTTCTAAGTGAAAATGCTTTCTTTGAGTTTTACTCCATTTAGTATGGTATTGGTTGTAGATTTGTCATAGCTGGCATTTATCAGTTTAAAAATGTGCTATCTCTGCTTATTCAATGTTCTTGTTAGAAAAGGATGCTGAATTTTGTTGAATGTTCTTTCTCCATCTATTGAGAAGATCATTATGGTTTTTGTTTTTGCATCTATTTACATGTTTATTATATTTATAATATTATTTATATATTTGCATATGTTAAACCAACCTTGCATCCCTGAGATAAAGCCTACTTGATTGTGATATATAATTTTTTTAATGTGTAGCTGTATTCTGTTTGCTAGTATTTTATTCTGTATTTTTGATGTTTGTGAAATTGGTTTTTAGATCTTCTTTTTTAGGGGGTCTTTTCTTGGTTTTGTTATTGGTTCATGTTTGCTTCATAGAACATGTTGGAGGGTTCCTTCCTTCTCAGTGTTTTGGAAAAGGTTCTGTAGTATAGGTATAAGCTCTTTGAAGATTTAATAGAATTCTGGTATGAAGCCATCTGGTCCTGGGCTTTTTTGTTATTGTTCATGGGAGCTTTTTTATTGTTTCTTCATTTTCAGTGCTTGATACTGGTCTTTTGAAGAGATTGCTTTCTTTCTAGTTAAGTCTGTGGAGGTTGTGTGATTCCAGGTATTTGTCCATTTCTTCTACATTGTTAAATTTCTGGCCATAGAGTTTTTTTTTTTTTTTTTTTTTGTAGTAATCAGAAAGGATCTCTTGGATCTCTGTGGTATCTATTGTTCTTTCTCCCTTTATTTCTGATTGAGGTTATTAGAGATCTTATTTTTCTGTTTTTATTTAATCTGGCCAAAGGTTTATTGATTTTGTTTATCTTTTTAAATAACCAACTTTTTGTTTTGTTAGTTTTCTGAATGATTCTTTTGTTTAAGTTTCATTAATTTCTAACTTAATTTTGGTTATTTTTCTTCTGTTATGTTTAGGATCAGATTGCTTTCTTTTCTATTTCTTTGAGACTAATTAGGTTGTTGATGTGTGCTCTATCTTTTTTTCCAATGTGGAAATCTAATGTGATAAATTTCCCTCTTGGGACTGATTTTGCAGTCCCACAAGTTTTGGTAGCTTGTGGCTTCATTGTCATTATGTTTGAGGAGTCTAATAATTTTCTTCTTTATCCAACTGTCAACTTTCTTGGTGACCCAACTTTCATTCCTCATAAGGTTGTTTAGTTCCCATGACTTCGTGTTGGGGTGAAGGTTTTTATTGGAATTGAGTTTTACCTTTATTCCCTTGTGGTCTAAGAGATACAAGGTATAATTTCAATTCTTTTGATTTTGTTGAGATTTGATTTGTATCCTAGGATATGGTCCATTCTGGAGTATGATCCATGGGCTGATGAGAAGAACAAATACTCATTAGCTTTGGAATGTGCGTTCTACATATTAATATGTGTAGTAAGCCCAGTTGTTCTGGGGTCACATTTCTTGTTTCTTTGTTTAGTTTCTGTTTAGAGGATCTGTCCAGTTCTGTCAGAGGGCTATTAAAATTGCTAGCTATTATGGGGATATCAGATTGTTCACACTAGTTAGGGTTTGTTTCTTAAATCTGGGATCATTTAAATTGGGTGCATATATATTTAGGATTGAAATTGTCCTCTTGTTGTATTGTTCCCTTAATCAGTATATAGTGACCGTCTTTTTCTTTCTTTACTGTTGTTATTTTAAATCTGCTTCTATCAGAAAATAAAATTGCAACCCCTCTTTCTCATTTACATTTGCCTGAAATACTGTTTTCTAACCCTTCACCCTGAGTCTTGTTTTGTCCTTTGAGAGTAGATGTGTTTCATAAAGGTAGTATGTAATTGGCTTGTGATTTTTTTATCCAGTTGGCCAGCCTGTGCCTCTTCAGTGGGGGATTTAAGCCATTCATATTTATTGAGAGAATTGATTAAGTATGGCAGAGTTCTATTCATCTTACTTTGCTTAGTTTTATCCCTTATGCCATTGTGGAAGCTAGGTTTTTTCCATTCGTTTCTGAGTGTCTACTTTGCTGGAGGAACATTTTGATGGTTATTGTGAGTACTTCCTGCACACATGTTCTTATTGTGGTGGTTTTCCTCTGTGTTTGCATGTCAGTAAAAAATTTGATGTCTTTGCCAAATTTGAAATTTACTTTAGGAGGATACAGAATCCTGGGATAAAAATTGTTTTTATTAAGAAGGTTAAAGGTAAATGATGACCCTCTTCTGGCTTGAAAAGTTTCAGCTGAAAAGTCTACTGTCACCCTGATGAAAAGTTTCAGCTAAAAAGTCTTCCCCTGTAGATAAATTGATCCTTGCTCCTGACTACTTGAAGAATTTTCTCTTTTCTTTTGACATTGGCCTGGATTATTACACTGTGTCTAGGAGATCCTCCGTCTGTATTGACATGAACTGTGGTGTTCAATATCCACTTAAAAGGAGTATGTCAGAATCTTTAGTGAAGCTTGGGAAATTTTCAGTTACGATATCCTCAAGTAGCCTTTCATTTTATTTTTCTTCAGGGATACCTGTAATTCGTATGTTTGAACAGTTCATGAAGTCCCATAATTCTTTAAGAGATTGCTCTGCTTTTACTGTCTTCTGCCTGTTTAAATGTCTGACTTAGCTCAAGCACCTTATCTTGTATCTCTAAGGTTTTTTTCTTCTCCCTGGTCCAATCTGTTATTAATACTTCCTGTTTCATTTTGTTTTGTTTTTTTTGAGACAGAGTCTCTGTTGCCCTGCCCTGGATAGAGTGCCATTGCGTTGTAACTGACATCAAGCTCAACCTCCTGGGCTTAAGCGATCCTTTTGCCTCAGCCTCCCAAGTAGCTAGGTATAATAGGCATACACCATGATGCCCAGATAATTTTTCTATCTTTTTAGTAGAAATGGGGTCTCACTCATGCTCAGGTAGTCCTGAACTCCTCTGAGCTCAAACGATCCACCTGCCTTGGCTTCTCAGAGTGCTAGGATTAGAAGTGTGAGCCACTGCGCCTGGCTTGGCTTGAAAAGTTTCAGCTGAAAAGTCTGCTCTCACCCTTAAGCGTACTCTGCATTTTAAGTTCTCTGAGTGACTATTTCAGTTCCTTAAGCGGCAAGATATATTCCCTTTTCTGTCATTTCCATAATTTCTTTCTAGGTGGGATCCTTTGTGGTAGCTGCTTTGTGATCCTGGGGGCGGGGATGTGTGCGTGATCTGTCTGGTTTTTCATGTTGCCAGAATTTGTAGATTCCTCCTAATGTGTGGTTTCTTCTTATCATTTCCTCCCCCTATTTATTCTTCTTGCTTCCTCCTCTTCCTCCTTAATCTTTTTTAGTCTGGTGCTTGGGTTTTGAAGTGGCCTTTTGCTGCAGGCCTAACAGGGAAAGAAGAGGGGAATGAGAAGGGAGAAAAGAAAAATAAATAAAATTTAGAAAAGGAGAGAATAAAGAGAGAAAGAGAAAATTAGTAATGATGGTGGGTAGGACTCAGTGAACCACACTCACAATCACATTCTCTGGGGGCTCAAGCTGCTCCTGAGGTTAGGAGCTCTCTTCTGGTCTGAGCAAGAGGAAGACCTACCTCCACCAAATATAGAAAAAAAGTCAGTGATGCATTGTGTTGGGGACTTGCAAATATGGTCCCTCTGGAAACCATAGCTAAGTGAGTGCCCTAGCCCAGGTGTCAGATCATTGCTGAGGTACTCCAGGCCATGCCTGTAAGCAAGGCTCTGCTCCAGAAAGAAAAAAATAGAACAACAACAAAAAGGACATCTTCGTTGTTGTTTGAGATATTTATGAGGAAAAGATCAAGAAAAGTAGAAAAATACCCAAAAAGGAAAAAAGAAAATGAAAAGAAAAAATGGGGGCAGGAAAATTCATAACAAAGATAGAAACCTTGATATTAAAAATATGTATAATGCAATATATTGCCTGGACACCAGGTGGCACTCTGAGTTTAGGAAACAAACAAACAAAAAATTGATAAAAAAGCATGCTGCTGCTTCTGTGTGTCATGGGGACAGGAAATTAATAGCTAGTTGCCATGGAGTCCTGGTCTCATTTTCCTAGTTTTATTTTATTTTATTCTTGGTGTGGTTGCTGCAGGAATGTTGACTTTTAGTAGGGACATGGAGCCCAAAATCCTGAAGTTTACACCAGACTTTATGGGAGACATGCCTTGACCCTTTAAATAGTTCCCTGAGACCATAAAAGGGTCTCTGTGTGGGGTGGGATCTGTCTAACTCACCTGTGTCTCCATGGGAGCCAGTCCATGTGTGGCTGTCTTCACCCAGCAGGTGGGGTCAGAGCCAGTCACACATCCGTACCCTGTGAGCCTGGCCCACAACTGAACCTCAGTAAATGTCAGCTGATTCAAGATTGTAGCTCTCTATGTCTTCCTCTGTGGCTCTCCCAAGATAGCATCACCCCACTGCCAGCCTCCTGCCAAGCAGTCTCCATGTCCAAACTCACCCACCTGGCCCCATTCAAGAATGCTCACCAGCTCAAGCCTGCCCAGCCCTATTCCAGACAGTTCCCAAGGTCAAAAAATAGCAGAATGCCTTTCCTGTCTCCAGCCCTTGACAAAGGAATAGCTTCTGTGCACCATGGACACCTGTGGGATTTCAGTTACTGCTGGTTTCATACCACTTCCCTCGCCAGGAGAGACAGACCCTCCCAGAGTTTGGTCCAGTCCCTAGTCTGCCACTACAGGTTGCTGTAGGTGGGGTAGAGACTCTCCTTCAGGATTAATTCCTCAGGGATTCTACATGTTGGCTTTATCCTCGAGTCACTGGACTCCCTCACACTTGCTTTCTGTGTAGGTTTTCCACCCTTAACAACTTCCTTGACTCCTAGAATTCCTTGTTGTCTCACTATGCTCTCACAGTGATGTTTGTGGCAGGACAATCCAATAAAAGGCAGCTGGAGTTCCTCCATCCCCATCTTACTGAGAGTAGCTGTTGTGATGTCGGAAGTCCACCATCTTGGAGCCTCTCTATATTTAATTTTTAATCTATGACATTTATTTTGTTATCTATACTTTTCCAAAAATTTCCAAAGTGTTTTTAATGCCAGCCTTAACCTCAACTGATTTGAAATACTACTTATAAATAAAATTCTTACTCTTTTTCCAGACCTTTCATACTTTTTCATTCATTTTAGATGCCTGTTTCCCTATTAAAGTCCTCAAATTATTATAGCTAGTTGTGATAGTCTCTGTTACTATTCTTAAATGTATTCCTAAGTGATTAGTGAATTTGTTGAAATTTTGAATAGAAAATTTCCTTTTATTCCATGCCCTTTTCAAGCATTAAGCTGTCTCTTCAATAAAATTTTATTTAATCTGAACCATAAGTATTTTCAGGTTTTCTAGGACTCATTACTTTTTTTAATATATCAAATCAAATTACTTAAATATACAAATAACAGTGAATTCCCATGGTCAACAAACAGCAGAATGCCTTTCCTGTCTCCAGTCCTTTGACAAAGGACCAGCCTCTGTGCATCCTGGATACCTGTGGGATCTCAGTTACTCCTTGTTTCATACCACTTCCTTCACCTGGAGAGACAGACTTTTCTGTCTTTTCTTCTTTAAATGCTTGTTAATTTTCATCTAAGTGAAAAATTTGCCATTGTACTACTGTTGAAGATAACATTACATATTTAGTAAAATGGAAATAAATTTTATTTTTTGCTATATTTAGCTTATTTTTTAAAGTTTTCATCATCCCTTAGGGAAATACACGGTGCCACTGTTTTGTGAGAAAATATATAATAGCAAATAAACAAGCTGGTGTATATTGCCAATTAGAAAATTCATTTTTTCTTTAAGCTGCAAGCATATATACCGTATATACTCGAGTATAAGCCGAGTTTTTTCGGCACAAATTTTGAGCTGCAAAAACTCGGTTTATACTCGAGTATATACGGTAACTTAAAGTAACATTTATGGTGTGTCTTAGTCTGCATTATCTGGAAAACAGATCCTTAAGTTTATGGCCTAATGTTTTATTGGAAGGTGGAGAGAAGATAGAATAAGGAGAAAGGGAAAGCGGGCGAATAAAAGTAAAAAAATGTAGTCAGTTCTCATTTTGGAATCCATTTTTGGACTTTGCCTATTTGATAAAACTTGTTTCTAAGGCCAAAATCAATAGTGGCCATTTGTGGACGTGTGCATAAGAGTGAAAAAATCTGAGTTGTGTTTGTATACTTTACCAGTGAAGGCTAAATAAGGAGATCTGCCTCATTATTTCAGCTCTCAGACTGCAAATAAGTGTCCCTTTTGTGTTCTATTTCACGTCACATTTGCTGCACATTTGTATTTTTCCTTTGTGCTTTCAGTGTTTAAAATGGCCCAGCTATAGTGCTAAAGTGGTATTTAGTGTTCCTAAGCACAAGAAGGCTGTCATATACCTCAGAGAAAATAAATTAGATAAGCTTCATTCAGATATGAGTTGTAGAATGTTAGCTGTGAGTTCAGTGTTAATCAATGAACAGTATATGTTAAAAAAGGAAATCTAGAAACAGAAACAAATATAAAACCAGGTAATAATTTGTTGACAAAAATGTGACCAGAGGCTTCCAGGAACCTAATACTGTCCTATATGAGCAGTGATTCAATATTCATTAATTCATTGTTCAAACCTACTTTATAGGACATAACTATCGTAAATAATGAGAATCAACTGTACAAGGTGGTGCATTAGTGGGAAAACATAGCTCTTTGCTTGCTTTTACAGAAAATTGCCCTCAAGGGTAGATGAAACTACTATGCTTCAGAGCAGCCCATGGTAAAGGGGAGTAAGGGCAATCAGTTTATTTGATGGCTTCCTTGTGTATTTTATTTCTTAACAGTTGATGTCTACCCCTGGGTGTTTAACTTTTCACACTTCTTTATTATGTTCCCTGGCTTCTTTGGGGAGCTGCTGGGGGAACCAGAGCTTCTCTTGGTTCACCTTAGTTGGAGCTGTGGACTAGAGCTGTGGCTTGCCTCTTCTCCCCTGGGAGGATTTATAACTGCAGGAGGTGTGTGAATCTTCACTGGGGCTACCGGGCAAGTAGTAGAGACCAGGAGTAAGGTGACAGGTGATGGTAGGGTTGGTGGTTGTACAAGCAAAGCCAAGCAAATTCAAGGTGGAAAATACTGTAAGCCTCACACACTTTGTCTGGAAACAGCATGAATATTGAGATACTAAATTCTAAATGCTGTCTTATATAAAATTGCAAAATTGCAAAATGTTACTTTTTTTTTTAAATTAAATCATAGCTGTGTACATTGATATGATCATGGGGCATCATACACTAGCTTCACAGACAATTTGACATATTTTCATCACACCGGTTAACATAGCCTTCCTGGTATTTTTTTAGTTACCGTGCTAAGACATTTACATTGCACATTCATCAAGTTTCACATATACCCTTGTAAGATGCACCGCAGTTGTAATCCTACCAATCCCCCTCCGTCTACTCACCTCCCCCTTCCCTTTCCCCTTCCCCCTATTCTTAGGTTGTAACTGGGTTATAGCTTTCATGTGAAAGCCCTAAATTAGTTTCATAGTAGGGCTGAGTACATTGGGTACTTTTTCTTCCATTCTTGAGATACTTTGATAAGAAGAATATGTTCCAGCTCCATCCATGTAAACATGAAAGAGGTAAAGTCTCCATCTTTCTTTAAGGCTACATAATATTCCATGGTGTATATATACCACAATTTATTAATCCATTCGTGGATCGATGGGCACTTGGGCTTTTTCCATGACTTAGCAATTATGAATAGGGCTGCGATAAATAATTAATACATATAATTCCTTTTGGAAAGATATATGGAGAACACTTAGAGATCTAAAAATAGATCTGCCATTCAATCTGGTAACTCCTCTGTTGGGCATATACCCAGAAGACCAAAAATCACATCAGAACAAAGATATTTGTACCAGAATGTTTAGTTCCCATCTTTGATGCTCCTGGCCATTCAAATCCCACTACGGCCTTTCTTAGCATTAGATACAAATGCAAGGAAGAAAAATCTTCACTTGGATGTCTACAGATTGAAACAACAGCCATACTATCACCTCTCAGCC
>CAUYPK010015026.1:0-14196 GCA_963574355.1 Loris lydekkerianus
GCCTGAAACTGCCTCTACCTAGATACAGCCAATGTGGTACCATGCCACTGGCCCGACCCTGTCACTCACCTCTTCCCCCGCCTTCTTTCCCTGCCCCTTCTCCACAATAAAAAAAAAAAAAAAAGAAGAAGAGGAAAATGATCAGAGTAGAGATAAATAAATTAGTAAATTAAAACATAACAAAGAAAATCAATGAAACAAAAAATTGGTTCTCTGAAATAACCAACAGAATTGACAAAACTTTACCTACACACACTGGAAAAAAGAGGTAAAACTCAAATTATTAATACTAAAGTCATAAGTGAAAATAGAAACATCTCCTAATCTTACAGAAGTAAAAAGAATTATAAAAGAATACTATGAACAATATGATAGCAAATTATAAAATATAGATAAAATAGCTAAATTCCTAGAGAGACAGGAATTACTAATGTTCACTCATGAAGAAAGAAAATCTGAAAAGACTTATTGGAAACTAAAGAAATTGAACCAGTAATGGAAAACTTCTCACTAAAGAAAAATCCAGGGCTACATGGCCTTACTGGTAAGGCTACTAAACACATAAAGAAAAATGAACACTACTGTTTTCCTTTTCTTTCTCCTCCTCCTCTTCTTCCTTCTTCCTCGTCCTCCTATATGTGAGATAGGGTCTTGCTCTATGGCCCAAGCTGAAATGTAGTGATCAGAACATAGCTCATTGTAGCCTTTAAATCCTGGGCTCACACAATCCTGCCATTTCAGCCTCCTAAGTAGCTGGTATTACTCAAACTTTTCTTAGAAATAGAAGCATATGGAATACTTCCTAATTTTTTGAGGCCAATGTTACCCTCATACCAAAGGCAGACAAAGAAATAATAAGAAGAAATACTACAGATAAATATTTCTTATGAATATAGATATGATAATTCTAAACAAAATACTAGCAAACCAAATCCAGAAGCATATCAAGAGGATTATACACCATTATGGAGGGGATTTATCCTAGAAATGTAATGATGATTCAACATACAAAAATCAATATAAAATACTACTGAATAAAATAAATTTTGAAAATCACACAATCATCTCAATCTATACCAGTGGTTCTCAACCTGTGGGTCGTGGCCCCTTTTTAACAATAAAAATACATTGCAGCATTAGGAAGGTTGAGAACCACTGATCTATACAAAAACAAGCATTTGACAAATTTCAACATCTGCTCATAATATAAACATTCAGCAAACTAAGAATGGAAGGAAACTTCCTCAACATGATCCATATCACATTCATGATGAAAGACTGAAAGATTTACCCCCCAAATGAATAACTATACAAGAATACCCACTTTCACAACTGCTATATAACATTGTACTAGAAATTCTAGCCAGAGCAATGAGGCAAGAAAAATAATAACATCAAAATAGGAAGGAAATAAAACTATCTCTATTCATAGATAACATGATCCAGCACTACAAAATATTACTTAATAAATTATAGAAGATCTATATAATTGGAAATAAAGTCTATTAATAGTCTGTTAAAATCTGAAATAAAAGTCTTCATGAATCAGAAGGTTTAATATTGTTAAGATGGCAATACTCCTCAAAGCTATCTACAAATTTAGTGCCATTCCTATCAAAATTGCAGTGAACATTTTGCAGAAATAGAAAATCTGATCCTAAAATTTATAAGGAATTGCAAAGGACCCATAGTAGACAAAACAATCTTGAAAAAGAAAAATAAATTTTGAGAACCCTCACTTCCTGATTTCAAAACTTAGTACAAAGCTAATCAAAACACTGTATCACTGGCATAAGGATAGTCATATTGATTAGTGGAATAAAATACTGGAGAATTTAGAATAAAATATGGAGAATTTTAACTCATTCTACTGGTAGGAATGTAAAATGGTTCCACCACTTAAAAAATAGTCCAGATTTCCCCAAATTATTAAAAATAGATTTGATGTTACTATACATTACTTTAAAAACAGTAGATCCAAAACAATGTTTACATCAATATATTAAAGCAAAAATAAAAGTACAAAAGGAAAAAAAAGATAAAGAATGAGGAGAAGAGATCCAGGAGAAAAACAGAAGAGAAAAGAATTCACACAATTGCAAAGCCAGAAAGCCTGCTAAGAAACCAAGGGAAATGTACAAGTAGAATTTATGCACACTGCACACAGGGCTCAGAAATGAACCCATATATCCATGGTCAATTGACTTTTGACAAAGATGCCACAGCCATGCAGTGGTGAAAAAGCAGTCTTCAAATATGGTTCTGGAACAATTGGATATCCACATGCAAAAGGATGGAGTTATATCCTTAACTAACTCCATTAATAAAATTTCACTCGGCTTGGTGCCTGTAGCTTAGTGAATAGGGTGCTGGCCACATACACCGAGACTGAGGGGTTCAAGCCCAGCCCAGGCCTACTGAACAACAATGACTACTGCAACAAAAAAATAGCCAGGTGTTGTGGCGGGCACCTGTAGTCCCAGATACTCGGGAGGCTGAGATAAGAGAATCATGTAAACCCAAGAGTTTGAGGTTTCTGTGAGCTGTGACACCACAGCATTCTACTGAGGGTGACATAGTGAAACTGTCTCAAAAAAAAAAAAATCACTCAAAATGGATCAAAGACCTATACTGCAGAGATAAAAATATAAAACTCTTAGAATAAAATCTAGAGACAAATCTGCATGACTTTGGATTTGGCAGCTAAATTTGGCACCAAAAAATAAGCAACAAAATAAAAAATAGATATATTGAATTTTATGAAAATTAAATTTAGTGTACATCAAAGGACATTTCAAAAGAGTAAAGATTCAACCCACAAAATGAGAAAAAATATTTGCAAATGATACATCTAATGAAGAACTTGCATTGAGAATCTTTGGCAAACTCTTAACCTTGACAACAAAAAGATATACTATTTCATAAAACATAGGAAATGGACTTAGACATTTCTCCAGAGATATAAAATGGACAAGAAACACAGGCAAATATGCTCAATATTATTAGTCATTAGTGAAACACAAATTAAAATCCCTTAGATACCACTTCTCACTCAATTAGCACAGCTATAATAAAAAAGTCAGCTAATAACAAGTGTTGACAAGGATATGGAGAATTTTAACTCACTCTGCTAGTAAGAATGTAAAATGGTACAGCCACTTAAAAAAGTCTGGCAATTCCCCAAATGGTTAAAAATAGATTCAATATTCCTATACATTAATTTAAAAAATTAGAGCAAAAACAATGTTTATATCAATATAAAGAAGGAAAAAAAAGTACAAAAGAAAGAGAGGTCCAGGAGAAAAACAGAAGGAAAAAATATTCACATAATTACGAAGCCAGGACGCCTGCTAGGAAACCAAGGGAAACTTGCAAGTAGAATTTATGCAGACTGCACAAATTGGTCAAATAGGAGGTATGTAAGGTGTTACCAAGTAACCATGTGGTAGGCTTGGTAATAGCGGAATGTACACGTCAGAGCTCCTTTCAATAAGATTGTGTGACTGCTCCAGCCGGTTGAAAGGTAGAGGAAAGGTGGTATCAGTTCAGAAATTAGTCCTCAAGACACCGTGTGGCTTCAACTCTGTCCTGAATCCCTGCCACTACCATGATAACAGGCCTAGAATAACCTTTCATAGGATGAGAAACAATCTAGAGAAGAACCAAAACTGTGCTAGACCAGCCAACAGCCAGCTGATCCTGAGCAAGCAAGAGTGCCCAGCCTGGATCAGCCACACCACTTAGTCTACAGAAGGTAGGCACATGCCTGAGAGAAAAAACCTCCAGCTGACCTGAAGACTCTGGGCTTTGGGGTGGTTTGTTACTTGGCAATAGCTAACTGATATATGTGGAGAAGTATCAGAAACAGACATTTTCTAGAGGGAAAAAAGAGGCACCCAGAAAGGAAAGCACACTGATTCTAGCCCTCTCACCTCCTGAAGCTTCCCTGCTTTTCTAGAAAGGGAAGGAAAGAGTCAACAATGAACTCCAGCTTCTAACTCTCATTATCTATTACTTGCTTTGAAGGCCCCTTGTAATTTCCTGACAATATTTATGCACAAACAGGTAGATTACAAGACCAGTTTCCACCTGCTTCCCCTGGAAGACATTTTTATAGGTTTAGTTCTAGAGGAACTAGTCATTTGATGAAATTTGAGGGGTTATATGCTTATTAGGGATCAATCCTGTAAAAGGGGGAGAAGCAGGATAGGGAAGAAGGATACATCAGCTCAGGAGCCAAGCTCAACAATGCTACAGCCAACTGGGCAGGGAGCTTAGAGACAACATTGCCTTCAGAGGCGCCTGTGCCTGGTGGAAAAGGCCAGGACTTTTCACCCCTACCTTGCTCTGTCATGACACACAGGCCATCCCTGGAGAGGCTGCCCCCCCCCCCCATGGTGGCTTCCTGCAACTGAGGACATCCTGATGGAACAGAAGGTTGAAGGGTCGCCTGCTGTTTACACTTCCACAGTCAGAACAAGCCCTTTCACAAGGACAACCTGGACATGCCACCCTGTGTCTATCACAGATGAGAATAAGAATTCAGTCATCACAATAGGTCCTTAATCATATTTTACAGCCAAGAGTCTAAAACGAAACATTGTATCCAATCAACCCATATTTGTGGGGTGTTCTTGGCATTGGAAGGATTATAAAGTCCACATCTCTATTTTCAAGCAGCCTATAACCTAAAGAGAGAAGATACAATAAAGACAAAATAAAACTGTTAATAGAAACACTAGTGTAGTATTCTGGGAACAGAGAAGATATTTTCAAAGAAGAAATTAAAAATGTATAGCAGTGTAAATATTTTAGTACTGAGCTAAGGATACAGACATTAAGAGATCTGAGTCCAGAGAAAGTCTTGAGTAGTCAGAAAGGCTTAGTTGGGTCCTGAAGGTTGAACAACATGTGGATACTGGGAACAGAGAGCAGTATTCCAGTGGATTGAACAGCATGCACAAAGGCAGTGGCCACAGGGACTCCAGCCCAGGTCTCTGCCCTAAACCCCAGGGCAGCTCTCTCAGCCTTTGCTGAGATTCCCACCTCTGAGACACATCCATCTGGAGGGGAGGGCTGGAGTAGGCACAGAGTCTTTTTGTACCATGGCCAGCATGGTGCTTCTTCATTCAAGAGATCCACATGGGATGTGATTAATAAGTCAGAGAAGTCATATGGGGGCCCTGAACTATCTAACGTGGAATATCAAACAGGCAAGAGAAGGGTAGTGTTACTTCCCTTTACACAGTATCTCTTGCAAAGACATGAGGATTGCCCAGTTTTTTCCTTTCCATCTCTGCTGTGAGAATGTAGGTCTTCTTCTGGAAGTGCCTGAGCACCTTACCTGCACTCTAACTCTGAGACTGAGCCCTGTGGTCAAGGATCTTCCTTCTCTCCAACAAATCCATGAGATCATAGCCCCACCCCCACCCCCCAGAGAGGCCATCAGGATTCAGGCCTGCCCTCCCCCCCAACAGGTGTGCTGGTGAAAGAGTGCCATGGATCCCAGGTGGCACAGCACCAGCATGAGAAGCTGTGCATGAACAGCTTGGGGCTCAGAGCTGCACTGTTCTGCAAGTGTTCCATGCCTACTTTTACTTAGCCTCACAACCAAGCAAGCACATTGCACAAATCCATTCTCCTTATACTTCAGGAGAAAGTAACCAGTGTAAAAGCCAGTGTGAATGGTGCCCTGGAAGAGTGCAACCATAGACTAAGAGGGCACCCCTGCACAAAACCAAGTTTGTCAGTAAGAGCCATTAGCATCACCACTTCATGCATGGGGAAAACAGGAGAATTTGGAGAATGTATGCCTGGTCATATACACAGTAGATATGCAGAATTTGAACCCAGGTTTCTTTATCTGATTGCAAAAATCTTAAACTAGCCTACATTTTCTACACCTCTCCCCATATCACGAGGCAGGGCAAGGTCCCAGAAGGAGCTCAGAGCACAGAAGGGGTGAGGCAGTCCCCAGGAAGGAGGAAAGCCACAAAGGCAGATGCAGGGTCAAATAGGCATGGGGTACCTGAGAGCTGAAATATATGTTCCTAAAATTGCCAAACCCAGCAAGAAAAGCAGATAAATTTCTCCTCTGTAAAAATAAAGTTGCACTTGGAAATGTGACTTACGTTTGATATCAAGCCATTGAAAGTTCCCAAAGCAATGTCTATGGGCTTTAAAAATACAATTTAAAAAGCCCAGTGATTAGAGGAATTAGCCAATATGACTTGCTTGATAGCGATTTAATTACCCGTTTTATGTAATATATACCATGACAAAAAATGTTTTCAGGATTTTGTGTAACAGAGAAACTGAGCACAATTAGAAATAGGATTGGCAATATGCCCTCAGTTAATCCCTCCTGAGTGCCTTTTGCATTTAATACTTTTCTCCTCCTGGACTAATTCTACCCATTGTTATTAACCCCATCTCCCACATTTGTATGGTGCACTGACATTAATACAACGCTCTTGCATATACAGCCTTTCACCTTTGAAATGTTCTCTATCCCTTGGAAGGAGTTTGCAGAATCCTCTTGGAAACAAGAATATTGGATGGGTGATTACTTTCAAGAGACCTGAAGAAGCACAAACATTCAGGTCCAAAGTTCAGGGGATACCACTGTAATTTTTTATCCTCAACAACTAACAACTTAGGCACTGTTTTGTATCCTCATTCCCCCTGATGCGGGTGAAGAGGCTTACTCTATCTCAATGACAGGATAAACTGAGTGATTTTGGATTTAATCTGGGTTTTCCTCTGTCCTCCCATCTCCCTGAGGAGCTTATCAAAATAGTGGTTGAGGGGGTGGGGAAGTAGGCACATATGGGACCCAGGAAGTGGTAGGAACCCTCTAGACCAGCGGTTCTCAACCTGTGGCCATGGCATTAGGAAGGTTGAGAACCACTGCTCTAGACCATGCTCTGCATGACCTGTCTGCTGAGTCCAGTGTCTCCTGAGTTGAGTGCTCCCTGCCTGGTTCTTGGCACAACCCACATTCCCATCAGGCTTAGGGTGATGCCTCACTTGACCCACATTCCCATCAGGCTTAGGGTGATGCCTCACTTGCTCTGTGTACTCCCTACTGAGGACACTGTCAAACCATCATGGATCTTAGGGACCACAAAAGTTCCAGGAGACTGAGAGGATACCACAGAACCTCCCTGAGGCCTACTTGACTGCTCCAGAGTCTTGCAGGTACATAGTGTGGCTCTTTATGGACTTTGAAAATAATTTACAAATTCAAAACTTGAACATTAATTCTATTATTTCTTTGGCATTTCTGGGTGTTCCAGGAAGGGGTACACCCCATTGATCTCAATATGAGCAGTGCATCCCTAAGTCCAATACCACAGACTTAGTATTCTTTCTAATCAAGGAAGGTCCTTAGCACATCAATCTTATTTCCAGGAATAAAATGCCATTTATCCTGCCTAACCATTCTAGCTGCAGCCTGCAGCCATTCTGGGAGCCCAATCCCCAGTGCTGAAGGGCCAGGAAAGGAGCTGGGAATCTGGGTGCTTTCATGACCCCAAGGAAAAGAGACTGCTGCCACTGCTAAGGGAGGGAGTGGCAGGTGGCCTATGCACCCCACAGCTGCCTGCCTCTGCCAATCCTGCCAGGAGGACCCCACCCTGCCCAGTGATGGGCTCACAGTGCACCCACCCTTCCCTTACTCAAGCATCAGCCCACCCCCAGCCCTACATCACAGCCAGCACCTGAACCAAGAGAGGCCTAAGGACAAGTTCACTAACTTGTCAGTCTTTCCATTTCAGGACTCAAGTATGCCATCCAGGGGCCTGGAGAATAGGGATTACTTAACTAGTTCACTGCTGCTTGCACCTGCAGGGGTCTGAGGTCCAGCTGACTCAAATTGCCAGCAATACTGCATTCGGGTATTTACCTAAATGTGTGAAAAGTTCACTTTCCCTCTCTACATGAACAGCAGTGTTCCCTGTAGAGGAAAACAGGTAAGCTACAAAGCTATCTGTTTGGGGCTAAAGGAAATTTCTGAAACCATTTAGGCAGAGAGCTATAGGGAAGGCATTTCTTGCAGCTCTCAGCAACATTGTAGATGACAGGATTTGACTGAGAGTCACAAACCTCAGAACAGGAGTGTGATAGAGAAGTTGATTGCTTTCCTACCACAGACTAGTCCATCACCCAAGACAACAGAGAACCTCTCATAGTAAACAAAATTCAAATACCTGCCCACTAGCTCTGTCTACAGCTGACTCTTACCCATAAGTGACGCCTACTGGCACTGGAGGTTGAAAAGCACAACCCAATTTAAAACCTGCTATCAGAAGGGCATATTGCTGGAGAAGAGCTTCCAAAGACCTACACAATTCCAGTACTTCAGAAGGTGGCAAGCCTATTCATATACCCAGTACATCTCTGCTGCAATTAGCATCTAAAGAAGATACCATGCAAAAGCTATCTATCAGCAAGGCACTCATACACAGCCTTGGCCCCCTGGAAGTATCCAGACTCAAAGCCAAATAATCAAGCAATCTACTCACATCCTCAAGGATGAAAAATAAAATAAAATAGTAAAAAAATGTTTAAAGTTTTATCAAAATGAAAGTAAATTCAAAAATAAGAACTCACATGGCTCAGTGCCTGTAGCACACTGGTTATAGCATTGACCACATACACTGAGGCTGGCGGGTTCAAACCCAGCCCAGGCCAGCTAAGCAATAATGACAACTGCAACAGAAACATAGCTGGGCATTGTAGTGGGCACCTATAGTCCCAGCTACTTGGGATGCTGAGGCAAGAGAATCGCTTAAGCCCAATTGTTTGAGGTTGCTGTGAGCTATGACACTATAACACTCTACCTAGGGCAACATAATGAGACTCTGTCTAAAAAAAAAAAAAAAAAAAAAAAAACAAGAAGAAGAAGAAGAAGAAGAAGTAGTAGTAGTAGTGACAACTTCTCCAGATGAAGAGGAACCAGTATTAAGAAGTCTGGCAGTATGAAATTTAGACACTCCCAAAGGATCACACTAACTGTTCAGCAATGGATCCCAACCAAAAGGAACACTTTGAAATGACAGGGTTTAAAAATTTAAATATGGATTGTAAGTAAGCTCAATAAGATAGAAGAGAAAATTGAAAAGGAACTAAAAAAAGAGAGAGAAAATTCAGGACATGAATAAAAATTTGCTAAAATTATATATATATTTTAAAAATAGCATAAGAGAAATTATGTGAATGAAAGATTCATTTAGGGAATTACAAAATACCGTGGAAAATATTAACAATACACTACACCACGCAGAATAAAGAGCTTCAAAGCTTGAAGCCAAAGTTTTCAAATTAACACAGTCAGACAAAAATTTTGGGAAAAAAAAAGAATTAAAAGAGATGAACAAAATTTCCAAGCAAATGTAGAATTATGTAAAACAAATAAACCTAAGAATTATAGGTGTTCCTAAAGGTGACCAAGAAAAAGCAAAAAGTTTGGAAAACCCATCTTTAATTGAGGAAAACTCCCCTGATCTTACTAAAGATTTAATAAGACATTCAGATACAAGAAGCTTAAAAAATTCCTTAGAGATTCATTGCAAAAAAGACTTCACCAAAATACATAGTCATCAGATTATCTAAAGACAACATGGAGGAAAAAAATCCTAAAAGCAGTGAGACAAAAGTGTCAAATAAGTTATAAAGGAAATCCCTTCAAACTAACACCAGACTTCTCAGAAGAAATCTTATAAGCCAGAATGGATTTAGCCTTCTCAAACAGAATAACAGGCAGCCAGGAATTTTGCATCCTGAAAAACTAACTTTCATAAATGAAGGGGAAATAAATTATTTCTCAGACAAGCAAACACTGAGGGAATTTCTTGCCCCTAGACTAGCCCTTCAGAAAATGCTCAAAAGAGTCTTAAACATTGAAATGAAAGGTTAATACATGCCAGTATAAAAACACTCAAACATATAAAATTCAGAGACACAAAAGAATACAAAGCAACTAGGCAATAATCAACATGATGACTGGAGCAATATTTCACATATTAATATCATCTTTGGATGTAAATGGTATAAATGCCCCCATTTAAAAGATATTGATTGGTGGAATTGGTACAACACACAATCTAAATATCTTCTCCTTTCAAGAGATACGCTTAACTCATAAAAGTTTTTATAGACGCAAATGAGTGGAAAAAGATAGTATACATAAATGAAAACCAAAAGAAGTGACTATTCTTACATCAGCTAAAAAAGACTTTCAATCAACAACAGTAAAAAAAGATAAAGAAGGTCTCTATAATGATAAAGGGATCAACTAAATAAGAAGATATAACAATACTACATACCTATATGCACCTAACAATGGCACTCACAGATTCATAAAAAAAAATATTGCTAGACATAAAAAAAGAGATAGACTACAATAATAGTTGGGAACTTCAATATGCCATTGACAGCAATAAGCAGATCATCAAGGCAGAAAATCAACAAAGAAACACTGGACTTTAACTAGTTACTAGAGCAAATGGACCTCCCATCATTTACAGAATATTCTAGCCCCCAAACTGCAGAATATATATTCTTCTCATTAGCATATAGAACGTTTCCCCCCCCAAAAAAAGGCCATATGTTAGGCCACAAAACAAGTCTAAATAAATGAAAAAGAAAATAGAAATCATATCAAGTACCTTAAGAAATCACATCAAGTACCTTATCAGATCACAGTGTAATAAAACTAGAAATGAACTCTAAGAACTTTAAAAAATAAATATAAACATGGAAATTAAACAACTTGTTCCTTAAGGATCTTTGGATCAATGAAGAAATCAATATGAAAATTTAAAATTTTTTGAAATGAATGATAATCTTAACAAAACTTACCAAAATCTCTAGAATAAAGCAAGATAAATTTTAAGAGGGAAGTTTATATCACTAAATGCTCACATCAAAAAGACAGAAAGATCCAAAATTGACAGCCTAATGTCATACTTCCAGGAACTGGAAAAACAAGAACAAATAAAACCCAAAGCTAGAAGAAATAAAGAAATATCAAAGATGAGAGCAGAACTAAATGAAATTGAAATTTAAAAAAAGAGAAAAAAGAATCAACAAAAAGAAAAGTATGTTCTTTGAAAAGAGAAGCAAAATTGATATACCCCTAATGAAATATAGTCATTAAAAGAAGGGAGAGAATTCAAATGAACTTACTCAGAAAGGAAAAGGATACTGATACCACAGAAATACAAAAGATTATCCAAGAATACTATGAACATGTCTATGCCCATGAACTAGAAAACTTAGAGGAAATGGAAAAGTTCCTGCAAACATACAACCTTCCAAATCTGAAGAAATAGAAATGGAAACTGAACAAACCAGTAAGTAGTGAGATTGAATCAGTAACAATTTAAAGAAATTGCCTATAACTCAAAGGAGTAGGGCGCTGGCCCCATATGCCAGAATTGGCGGGTTCAAACCCAGTCCCAGTCAAAAACAGCAAAAAAAAAAAAAAAAATTGCACACCCTAAAAACAAAAAATTCAGTACCGGACGAGTTTACAGCCAGATTCTACCGCAAAGAACTGGTACCAATCCTACTGAAACTGTTCCAAAAGATCAAGAAGAAGATCTACTCACTCTACAAAATCAGTAGACAGAATGCAAAGCTCGTAAAGAATGCAACAACAACAACAAAAAAAACTTGGAGAGATTAAAGATGGCAGCCAAGTAACAGCTTTCCTGCAACTGGGCACGGTGAGTCTGGGAAGATAAGACTCGAGGCATCTCTGACTGGTGGGATCTGCCTATAATCATTCCTTTGAGGATACAGGGAGCCAGCAAGGGACTTCTGGACCCCAAGAGGAGGACAAAAATAGTGGAAAACTGGCAAGTGGTTGCATGTGTTCGATCGACCTAATCACGCCAGCAAACGTGAGTACAAGCAGCAGTGAGACTGCAAACCGGAAGGGCCTTACCTGTGAACTGTTTTGGTATTCTTGGACTTGGCACTCAGTTGAACTCCCTTGGGGAGCTTGAGCTTGAGCAGGAGTGTGGAGAACTTTGGCCATTGTCTGGGGCCCCAGACTGAGCCAGAGCTGTTCGTAGGAAGCCATTGTAAAAGAACTCCCCCGGTAAGCTCCGCCCTCAGGGTCCCAGAGCAAGGATCGGGTGGGACAAAGTAACCTAGTGAATGAGCAGCCTAAAGGCAGGAACTGAGCTGCCTTACAGCCTTAATCCTTAGGGGCAGAGTGAGGTGGTTTTGGCACACTGAATCCTTGGGCTGTTGCCCTTGGTAGAGTGCTGTGACATCACAGCTCATAGCAACCTCAAACTGCTAAGCTTGGTGATGCACAGACCTCCATAAGAGCTGTGCAGCAACCCCCGACCAGTGACCCAAACCCACCGTGCCTCTGCATTCCCTGACCAGGAACTGCAGGAGCCACGCAACCCTGCATCCTCCCTCCTGTGTCCTCCCAGCCTTCACACTAGCTCGTTCATCTGGCCAGGGACTCTAGTAGCTGAATGCCCTCTGGAGCCCTCCCTGCCTCTTTACAGAGCCCTTCTCATGGCCAGAGACTGATGGAGCCTTGAGTTCTCTGTGCCAAAGTCACTGGGCACCAGGCACTCCCAGAACCGTGCGCAGCACTCCCAGCCCTGTTGCTGGATCCAGGTGTGTCACACACTGGAGCTACTTCCACATCCAGAACTCCCTAGCTGGAGCAGCCCCAGAGAAACTACACAGGGCCACTCCCTACAAAGATCCAGCAACAATAGAGTGATCCCGCTGGGGTCTAATCTTGAACAAACACCTCCCCTACTCTGAGGATGGCCAGAGGCAATGGTGAAAAACAATCATGAGGCGAAATCAACAGAAAAACTCTGGGAATATGAATAATCAAAGCAGATCAACTCTCCCAAGGATCAATGGGGCAGAAACAGCAGAAGACCCCGTGCACAAACAAATAGCTGAGATGTCAGAAATTGAATTCAGGATCTGGATAGCAAATAAGATCGAATTAGAATTCCAAAAGTTATCTCAAGAATTCAACAGATTCAAAAAGCAAATGACCAAAGATTTTGACACATTGAGACAAGAAGTTGCATCCGACAAAGATCTTAGAAACACAGTAGAATCCCTCAGTAACAGAATAGAGCAAGCAGAAAAAAGGATTTCTGACATTGAAGACAAAGCTTTTGCACGCTCCCAAACCCTCAAAGAATAAAAATGGAGAGCAAAAACAGACCACTCTCTCAGAGAGCTCTGGGATAATTTGAAAGAAACCAATATTCATCTTATAGGGATCCCCGAAAGTGACGAAATGGCTTCACAAGGCACAGAGGCTCTTCTCCATGAGATTATGAAGGAGAACTTTCCAGACATGCCAGAGATTCTGAAATTCAGATAGCAGACAGTTTCCGAACTCCAGCACAACTCAACCTGAATAAGACATCCCCCAGACACATAATAATCAATTTCACTAAAGTTAATATGAAGAAGAAAATTCTGAAAGCTGCCAAAAGAAAGAAAACCATTACCTACAAGGGGAAGAATATTATAATAACTGCAGATCTCTCTGCTGAAACCTTCCAAGCTAGAAGAGGATGGTCATCAACTTTCAATCTCCTAAAACAAAATAACTTTCAACTTTCTACAGGTTGCCAGCCAGTTTACCCAGCACCATTTGTTAAATAGGGAATCTTTTCCCCACTGAATGCTTTTAATTGGCTTGTCAAAGATCAAATAACGGTAAGTAGAATCCTGTACCCAGCTAAACTGAGCTTCATTTATGATGGAGAAATTAAATACTTCAATGACATTCACATGTTGAAGAAATTTGCCACAACTAAACCAGCTCTCCAGGACATTCTTAGACTTATCCTCCATAAAGACCAGCATAATTCTCCTCCACAAAAGTAAACCCACCCAGAAAATTTTTGATCAAATCCCAACTCCGACAGTCACAAAAGGTTTAAAAATGTCCACTGGACTCTCGAAAAGCTTATCAATATTCTCAATTAATGTGAATGGTTTAATTGTCCTCTAAAAAGGCACAGGTTGGCTGACTTGGATACAAAAACTCAAGCCAGATATCTGCTGCATCCAAGAATCGCATCTTACATTAAAAGACAAATATAGACTCAAGGTGAAGGGATGGTCATCTATATTCCAGGCAAATAAAAAGCAGAAAAAAGCAGGCGTTGCAATCCTGTTCACAGA
>CAUYPK010015027.1:0-29785 GCA_963574355.1 Loris lydekkerianus
ATATATAAAGGCTACCGATTTATGAATGTTGATTTTGTAACCTGAGACGCTGCTGTATTCCTTGATCACTTCTAAGAGTTTTGTAGTAGAATCCCTGGTGTTTTCCAGATATACAATCATATCATCTGCAAAGAGCAAAAGTTTGATCTCTTCTGACCCTATATGGATACCCTTGATTGCCTTTTCTTCCCTAATTGTGGTGGCTAAAACTTCCATTACAATGTTAAAGAGCGGTGGAGACAATGGGCAGCCTTGTCTGGTTCCTGATCTGAGTGGAAATGATTTCAATTTACCGTATATACTCGAGTATAAGCCGAGTTTATAGGCACAAAATTTGTGCCGAAAACCCCGAACTCGGCACAAATTTTGTGCCGAAAAAACTCGGCTTATACTCTAGTATATACAGTAACTCCATTCAATACAATATTGACTGTGGGTTTGCTGTAGATGGCCTCTATCAGTTTAAGAATTATCCCTTCTATACCAATTTTCTTAAGTGTTCTGATCATGAAGGGATGCTAGATATTATCAAAAGCTTTTTCTGCATCAATTGAGAGAATCATATGGTCTTTGTTTTTTAATTTGTTTATGTGCTGAATTATACTTATAGATTTATGTATATCGAACCAGCCTTGAGACCCTGGGATAAAACCAACTTGGTCATGATGTATAATTTGTTTGATGTGTTGCTGGATTCTGTTTGTTAGGATCTTGTTGAATATTTTTATATCTATATTCATTACTGATATTGGTCTATAATTTTCTTTTCTTGTTGGATCTTTTCCTGGTTTGGGGATCAGGGTGATTTTGCTTCACAGAACATGTTGGGTAGTCTTCTTTTTCTACGTTTTGGAACAGGTTGAGTAATATAGGTACTAATTCCTCTTTAAAGGTTTGGTAGAATTCTGACGTGAAGCCATCTGGTCCCGGGATTTTCTTTTTTAGGGAGGTTTTATATGGTTGATATTATTTCAGAACTTGATATGGGCCTGTTCAACATTTCCACTTGATTCTGGCTAAGTCTTGGAAGGTGACGTGCTTCCAAGTATCGGTCAATTTCGTTCAGATTTTCCTATTTCTGAGAATAAAGTTTCTTGTAATATTCATTTAGGATTTTTTGAATTTGTGAGGAGTCTGTTATTTCATCTTTGTCATTTCTGATTGATGAGATTAGAGATTTTACTCCTTTTTTCCTGATTAGGTTAGCCAAAGGTTTATCTATTTTATTGACCTTTTCAAAAAACCAACTTTTTGATTTATTGATCTGTTGTATAATTCTTTTGTTTTCAATTTCATTTAATTTTGCTCTAATTTTGGTTATTTCTTTTCTTCTACTGGGTTTGAGGTTGGAATGTTCTTCCTGTTCCTGTTGCTTGAGATGTCCCATTAAGTTGTTAACTTCCTCTCTTTCCGTTCTCTTGAGGAAGACTTGCAGTGCTCTAAATTTCCCTCTTAGGACTGCCTTTGTGGTATCCCAGAGGTTCTGATAATTCGTGTCTTCATTGTCATTTTGTTCCAAAAAATTGGCAATTTCCTTCTTAATCTCATCTCTGACCCAGCTATCATTCAGCATAAGGTATTTAAGTTCCATGTTTTTGTATGAGTATAAAGATTCCTGTTGTTACTGAGTTCAACTTTTATTCCATAGTGGTCTGAGAAGATGCAAGGAATAATTTCTATTCTTTTAAATTTACTGAGGTTAGACTTGTGACCTAAGATGTGATCAATTTTGGAGTATGTTCTGTGGGCTGATGAGAACTATGTGTATTCAGTTTTGTTGGGATGAAATATTCTGTAGATGTCTGCTAAATCCAAATGTTGGATGGTTAGGTTTATATCTAAAATTTCTTTGCTCAGCTTCTTATTAAAGGATCTATCCAAAACTTCCAAAGGAGTGTTAAAATATCTGACTATTATGGAGCTGGAGGAAATCAAGTTGCTCTTGTCTGTTAGAGTTTCTCTTATAAATTGAGGTGCATTCTGATTGGGTGCATAAATATTAATAATTGAAATCTCATCATATTGAGTATTACCCTTAACAAATATGAAGTGACCATTCTTATCCTTTCTTACTTTTGTTGGTTTAAAGCCTATTGTATCTGCAAATAGAATTGCAACACTTGCTTTTTTCTGATTACCATTTGCCTGAAATATGGCTGACCATCCTTTCACCCTGAGTCTATATTTATCTTTTAAGGTACGATGTGATTCTTATATGCAGCAAATATCTGGCCTGAGTTTTTGTATTCAGTAGGCCAACCTGTGCCTCTTTAGAGGACAGTTTAAGCTGTTCAAATTAATGGATAATATAGATAAGTCTGGTAAAATTTTGGGTCTCAAGTTTTTTGAAAGTCTAGTGGACATTTTTAATCCTTTTGCCACTGTGGAAGTTAGAGTTTGATCAAAAGTTTCTGAGTGAGCTTACTTTTGTGGTAGAGGTTTGGGCTGGTCATTACAGAGGATAGGTCTGAGAATATTCTGAAGCACTGGTTCAGTTATGGCAAATTTCTTCAACATGTGAATGTCATTAAAGTATTTAATTTCTCCATCATAAATGAAACTCAGTTTAGCTGGATACATGATCTGGGGTTGAAAGTTATTTTGCTTTAGCAGATTAAAAGTTGATGACTACCCTCTCCAGGCTTGAAAAGTTTCAGCAGAGAGATCTGCAGTCATTGTAATATTTTTCCCTTTGTAGGTAATGGTTTTCTTATGTCTGGCTACTTTCAGAATTTTCTCCTTCATATTAACTTTAGTGAAGTTAATTATGATGTGCCTGGGGGATGTCTTATTCAGGTTGAGTTGTTCTGGGTTTCTGAAACTGTCTGCTATCTGAATTTCAGAATCTCTTGGTGTGTCTGGAAAATTCTCTTTCATAATTTCATAGAGAAGGGCCTCTGTGCCTTGTGAAGCTACTTCATCACTTTCAGGGATTCCAATCAGGTGGATATTAGCCTTCTTTGAATTATCCCAGAGCTCTCTGAGAGAATGATTTGTTTTTGCTCTCCATTTCTCTTCCTTTTTGAGAGTTTGGGAGCATTTAAAAGATTTGTCTTCAATGTCAGAAATCCTTTCTTCTGCTTGTTCCACTCTGTTTCTGAGGAATTCTACTGTATTTTTCAGATCTTTGAGGGCTGCAAATTCTTGCTTCAATGTGTCAAAATCTTTGGTGGTTTTGTCTTTAAATTCATTGAGTTCTTGAGACTTTTGAATTTCTCCTCGAATTTGTAATTCCAACTTTTGAATTGCTCCTCTAATTCCTAAATCCAAATTTTCGTCCATTCTATTAATCTTGTTTGCAATCCAAATTCTAAATTCGATTTCTGACATCTTGGCTATCTCTTTTTGAATGGAATCTTCAGTTGCATCTGCCATATCTTTCCTTGGGGGGGGGGAGGGTTGATCTATTCTGTTTATTCATGTGACCAGAGTTTTTCCGCTGATTCTGCCCCATGATTCTTTTACACTGTTTGACTTTTCCCCTGGAGTTTTGCCGAGGATCCATACAGTGCTATGGGCTGAGAAACTGGGGACCTGTTTGGTGTGGTGGGGCTAAGTGGCTCTGTCTTGTTTACAGCTGGTCTCTGTCCGACCCTAGTGAAATAGTTACTGTGGGTTGAAGTGTCAGTTGTGGAGAAATACCAGCAGTTAATTCTCCCCACAGGCAATAATTGGAAAAGAAAAATCAAACCTTCCTACAACCACACACCCAGGGCACCATGTGGATAGTCCTCGGGCAATTGACTCAGTTCAAAAGGTCCAAATCAATTGTCTCAGTCAGCACCTGTCTCAGGTGGGAGAGTTTAAAATGTCTCTGGCAACTAGATCGCAGGGGTCTGTTGCCAATTCAATTATGACTTGCTCCGGTGCTCTGTGCATTTAGGAGTACCCACCCAGCAAATAGATTAGTCTGGGAAGATTGATGCTCCTTCCCCACCTTACACCTCTGTCACACCCAGTTACTGATAACCCTGCAGGGTTGTGACCCAGTTGCCTCCAATGAGCAGATACTCCAGGGGTTTGCACTTGCCTGAATCAAAAGGAAATCTATGTCTCCTCAGCCAGGTCACTGCTCTCTGCCTCTATCTGTTTGGGGGGAGGTGTGGCCTGACAACCTCAGGGGCTTGATGAAGGTTGGGGGGTGTTCACTCAGTTCCAGCTCTGCCCCTGATTGATGTTATTGACTGAACAGAACTTGTTACTGACTGACAAAATTTGTTTCTGTCCCAGCTAAATTCCCCTGCAGAAGACAAGCTGTTTTGAATTCACAGAACCTGCACCTCAGGTCCTGTCTTTGCTGCTGCAAAGGTTTGTACTTGCAGCATGGTTAGCTGTCAGTTTCTAGCCTCCTGTCTTCCTTTGTCTAGACTGATGATCCCCTGGGGGCTGGTTGCATCTTAGGCTCAGTAAAGCAGTCCTCTGGGTCAGCCCTTCCCTGGGAGTCAGCCGGCACTGTGTGTGCATTTTCTAGTTCCCGTGCTGCACCCAGGCCGATACTGCTTCAGGCAAACCCTTTACTCATGGGGCCAGTGTTTCTGTCCCAGATATTCTGCTGGTGGTTGCCACCTGAGAAGATGCCTGGCCTCCTCTGGTTGCCCAGAGACAGAGGGTGTGACTCCAGAATATCCAGGGGTGAGCCCTGTTGTTGCCAAAAATGGCTGCTGCTCTGTACCTTGGGGCACCGCTGCTCCGGTGTGGTTCCCTCTCAGCCGACCTGTCCTCTCCTCATTCCTGTGCCACAGAATCAGCACTGACCAGCTTCAGTCCAGGCCCTGTCCTTACCCCTCGCGAAATCACCCAAGAATCTGGACTCCTGGGGGATAGGCCTCCAGATCTCAGAGTGAGAGTGGAGGGGAGTGCTGGAAGCCCAGAACTGCAGGTAGAGAATATATACAGTTTTACACAGTTTTATGCCTGGCAGGAGAGCACCATGGCACTCTACTAGGGGAAGTAGGTCCAGTTTTTAGAAGGTCTCTCCCATGGAGCATAATGGGAGGACTTTTGAACTCTTCTCCTTTGTTTATGGGGTACTCCATGCTGTTCTCATGGGGAAGGGGTCTCCCGTCCACTTGGTGATGGATTTTGTATCTTTTGTTTGTAACCTGGGGGTCGCAGCTTACCTCAGCAGGGTTGATGTGCATTCTTCAATCTTCTCTCTTGGTACAGCTCTAATCCACCAGGTTACTTGCTAAATTTCTGTTCTTTAACTCTCCTTCTGGATGGGAGCCTCTGTGGAAAGCTGGCTTCAGTCAGCCATCTTGGCCCCCTGCCCCAGCACTTAGCTCTTAAGTTATGTTCTCGGTATGTTTATTTGCTCAATCTCTTTGAGTCCCATCAAGCTACTGCCCTGCTTGGCACCTTCCTTTCTTGAGCTCTCACTCTTGTTGGGCAACTTTCCTCATTCAAACCTGCCCGGTGGCTTTAAACTGGTGATTCAGGATGGAAGACTGGATAGGAGGCTGACTTCACTGATATATAAGGCACCCATGTATCTGCAAACCACTTGTACTCCCTAAATCTGTGTAAATAAAATTTTTAAAATAAGTAAATCAAATTGAAAAGAAGAAGAGAAGGGAGAGAGGGAGGAAAAGATGAGGGAGTAAGGGCAATGGGAGTTTTACATATAAAAATATAAGTGGAGAATATTGATCCAATTTCAACAATTATTGATTTTTAGATGTAGAAATTAATTTTTGTATTTAAATATATCAGTTTTAAGAACACAGTTTAAAAATTTTAAAGCTAGAGACAGTCTTAATATAGACTTTTTAATCATTTTCAAAATGGTGAGGCATGTGGTTTTGACAGGTGGAAAAAAATTTAAAAAATAGAAAAAAGTACAACTAGTGAATTAGCCATTTTGTACCTTTTTGTTATAATTGATAGAAAAAAGTGCATCTTGGACATGAAATTATTAAATCACCTCTGAGTGTATAGCTTAAGTGGGCTTGTTAAGTGGGATGAACTCTAGATTTTTATTCTGACCAAAGAGATAAATTGGGTTAAGGAATTGTGAGCTCAGGGTTGGAACTCCTGCCCTCTGCAGAAGCTACTGGTCTTTGGGAATCACCAATAGAAGCAGACAAGGATGTTTCAATGTGGATATAAAATTGTCTTCTCTAGGCTTAATTACACCTTTTACCTATAAGGTGTCTCTCAGCCTATGGCAGACATATTTTTGTAAAATATGGTAAAAATGAGTTATTTGAAAATTAAAATTAAAAAGTCAAGCCTTGAGTTTTCTTACTAAATTCAACAAACATACACCAGGTGCAGCGACTCATGCCTGTAGTCTAGCACTCTGGGAGGATGAGGTGGGTGGATTGCCTGAGCTCAGGAGTTCTAGATCAGCCTGAGCAAGAGCAAGACCCTGTTTCTAAAAATAGCTGAGTGTTGTGGTGAGCGCCTGTAGTCCCAGCTACTCGGGAGCTGAGCAAGAGAGTCACTTGAGCCCAAGAGTTTGAGGTTTCTGTGAAGCCATAGCACTCTACCAAGGGCGTCAAAATGAGACTCTGTCTCAAAAAAAAAAAAAAAAAAAAAAAAAATTTCAACAAACATAAAATTACCTTATCAAATTGCTATAAAGTTTCCAAATCTTTCCTCTCTATCTCTGATTCATCTTGTTGAATCCAGGTAACAGCCTGCGGACTGACATCAGAGTGCAAATCACACTTTAAGTGGTATTGCTTTACACTAGCAGTGCTTCCCAAACTTTAATGTCCAAAACAGTCATCCAGGGCTCTTGTGTAGTGCGTTTCTTGTTTAACAGGGTTGGTTAGGCCTGAAATTTTGTATTTCTGGCAAGTACCCAAGTGACACTGACGCTGCTGGCCTGTAGCTGACTCTTGATAGCAAGGCTTAAAGTTTAAATACTTTATATACTATTTGATTTCATTTCCCAGGTGCTCTTTTGAGCTAAGAATTTTCATTCTCTTTTACTCATGTTTAAGTCAAATTTAAAGTCAGGTTTACAGAGTAAAATACAGTAAATGTACAGTTCTGTCATTTTTGACAAACACATTGGTTTGTGTAACCACCACTCCCATAATTAAGATATAGGACATGTGCTCTTTTACAGCCAATCCCCTTTCCCCACTTCCAGCTGTAGAAACTACTGCTTTGTTTTCTGTCCCCAGAGTTTTGATTTTCCAGATGTCATCTAATGCATGATCACATGTATCAGTGGTTTGTTCTTTTTTTATCTTGTATGAATGCACACAGGTTGTTTACCCGTTCATGTATTAAAGAACATCTTGGTTCTGAGTTTGGCAGCTATGAATAAAACTTCTATAAACACACATGTAAAAGTTTTTGTGTGAAGATTGTCTGGGCATGGTGGCTCACACCTGTAGTCCTACCACTTTGGAAGGCACAAGCGGGAGGATCCCTTGAGCTCAGGAGTTCCAGACAAGCCTGAAACAACAGCAAGATCTGTTTCTACTAAACAGAGAAAAGATTAGCTGGGTGTGGCGTGGCAGGCTTATAGTCTGACCTACTTTAGGGGCTGAGGCAAGAGGATCTCTAGAGCCCAGGAGTTTGAGCTATGTTATTTGAGTGTGAGCTGTGATGAAGACAGCACACTCTAGCTGGGCTGACAGGTCAATATTCTGTCTCTAGAAAAAATAAGTCTTTGTGTGAAGATAAGTTTTCTCAATGAAAATGGTGACACTTTGGCTCAGCACCTGTAGCACAGTGGTTATGGTACCAGCTACATGCGCAGAGCCTGGAGGGTTTGAACCCAGCCGGACCAGCTAAACAACAATGATAACCGCAACAAAAAGTAGCCCGGCATTGTGGCAGGCGCCTGTAGTCCCAGCTACTTGGGAGGCTGAGGCAAGAGAATTGCTTAAGCCCAAGAGTTTGAGGTTTCTGTGAGTTGTGAGGCCACACGGCACTCTACCCAGGGCGACATAGAGACTCTGTCTCAACAACAGCAACAACAACAACAAAGAAAGAAAGAAAAGAAAAAAAGAAAAAGAAAATGGTGACACATATTTTGTCTAAGTGTTAACGAAAAACAAAAAGGAAAACAAAAGCATGTACGTGTTGGTGACTCTCAAGCAGCCTCTGTTAAGCACAGAGTATCCACAGTAGAGGTTAAAAGAGGTTTTCAAGGACAGAGAGAAAATGTGATGAAGTTCAAAAGCTGTTCCAAAGGAAAGGGATAGATAATTCCTAAAACTGGAGTTGGAAGTAGTGTCAGCAAAGCAGTTGCAAGAGGTTTTACTAAACAGGCAGTCCTCATGTTCATTTACATATGTCTTAAATGTATAGAATGGAATGAGGGTAGGTAAATTCTGGGTCTGAGTTCCTGGTTCTGTTGAAACAACTGGCTTTTGTTTAGCAATTGAGATGTGGGGGGAGCCTAATCTCCAAGTTCAGAAGTATCTTCTCTCTTAAGACAACAAATAACAATTGTTGCTATTAAGCAGCTGTGCATGACCAGAGCATTGTTACAATTAACAATTGTAACACCTCATTTTATTGGGCTTTAGAGAATTAAGACCGCTCATATACAGTGTGCAATTTTGTCCTGAGGCTGATATATTCAACTCTAATTTTACTAATGAGAAGCTACTCAGAGGCTATGCCACATCGCCAAGTTTGCGCAGTTGAAGGATCAGGACTCGGAAAGCGCAGCGTTCCTCGGGTTATCCCAGGGTATGCAGTTAAGAAGTTCTGTCTCACCTGAGTAATAAATCCCAAACCTCAGAACTAACTGGAGGGGAGCAGGCCTGAGGTTTTCTGCTAAGTGCTGCTGGCAGACATTTCTCTTAGTCACGGGCAGATCACGCTGGCTAAGCTATTTACCAAGAGTGGTCCCTCTTTTTATCGGATATTGATCTTTTCTACAAAAACCTTTGGGTTTCTCCTTTTTGTTTTTTTCTTTAAGTTGCACGAACAGGTGCTTTCGGATTTGACGTCTCAGCCTTTTTTTTTTTTTTTTTTTTTAAAGACAGAGTCAATCGTGGAGTGCTGTGGCTCACAGCAACCTCCAGCTCTTGGGCTTAGGCGATTCTCTTGCCTCCCGAGTAGCTGGGACTACAGGCACCGCCACAACCCCGGCTATTTTTTGTTGTAGTTTGGCGGGGCCGGGATCAAATCCCCTCCCCCCCCCTTGGTATATGGGGCCGGCGCCCTATCCACTGAGCCACAGGTGCCTCTTCTTAAAGCAGAATTCCCATCCCAGGTCATCAAACCCCCAGCTCTATGTGTGTGAGGCCTGGGGAAGCGCAGTGTCTGCGGAGTTAGTCACACGAGCAAGCTCTAGAGATCACGTCCGCCCTGGCCGGGCCTCTGAGCACCTAGGGTCGGGCACTAGCGGGCGGGGCTTTGAGTAACCCCCGGCCCCCACCGCCTTGCGCGGGCTTCCTCCCTACCGCACCCCTGACTGCGGCCTGGGAACCGGGCAGAGCTCCCTCCCGGGTCCGCAAAGGCCTCCCCAGACACACCCCACAGCCCTTCCGCTTCCTCCCTGCCAGGCGGCCGGCCCGGCCCTCGGCGCCTCCCGCGGAGCCAGCGGGGACGAGCTCCGCCCCGCGGCCCGGCACGGCCACACCCTGCGCGCGGCGCCGCAGCTCGGTCCCTGGCCACGGCCCGCAGGCTGCCCGGCCGCGCGCCCCTGCCCGCTGGCCTCGCGCGGGCCCGGCTCGCCCCTCGCCTCGCCCCTCCCCGGCGACTGCCCCCGCGGGCCGCCCCGCGCCGGGACCATGCTGCGCTGGCTTCGGGGCTTGGTGCTGCCCACGGCGGCCTGCCAGGAAGCGGAGCCGCCGACGCGCTACGAGACCCTCTTCCAGGCGCTGGACCGCAACGGGGACGGCGTGGTGGACATCGGCGAGCTGCAGGAGGGGCTCAGGAACCTGGGCATCCCCCTGGGCCAGGACGCCGAGGAGGTGGGTGGCGGCGGGGGCGCCCCGGGAAGCGGAGGGCAGCGCGCACCCCGGGCACCCTGGGCACCCCGGGAGCCGGAGGGCGGCGGCCCAGCTCTGCCGGGGGAGGCGCAGCGGTGGCTGCAGCCGGAGGGGCTCGGAGCTTGGGAATGGGGCGCGGCCGGTTATCCCGGGACAGGCGCGGGTCAGGATCCGAAGGGCTACCGGTGTTTTTCCAGATAAAATTAGCGTCGTGACCACCTTGGTCCCTGGTACTGTTAACTTCTTAAACCCTGTCCTGCAGCACTTCACTTCTGAATCCATCCCAGTTCTCGGCCGGTTTCCTTGTATCTTGGCAAACTTTTTTCTTTCTTTTTTTAAGCTTTCAGACTTCTGTGGGTCCCAAGTTCTGTACAAAGGCTGACGTTCTGTACCTCTTGGAAGCTTCGCTGTTACACCAGCCAGCCTTGTCTCCTGTTTCAAAACCGTTTGGAAACCAGTGGTGTTTCCCTCAATTTCCTGTTGAGGAAAGGCGACATTCCATTGTTCAAGACCTTCCCAAGTTAATGCCCTCAGTACCTGAGTTGACCTGAAGGGCTGACCCATTTCTGAGCAATTTCACCTTCTCTGAGTCATTTTAATTGTATCCATGAAGTTCACAACCTGGCAGGGTGGAGTCACTTGGTGCTGCTCCAGCCCCATTGAAGCGTAAGAGGACACCGTGGTATTCCCCATCCAGAGGGGAAATGATTAGGTTACTGAGAGGGCCAGCAACTGTTTTATAGTTTTATATATATATAACGTGGTTTTTAGTTTTATAAATATATATATATATTTATATAGTTTTATAAATATATATTTTTAGTTTTATAGTTATACACACACACACACATATACATATATATATATATTTTAGACAGAGTCTCACTATGTGCCTTGGGTAGAGTGCTGTGGCGTCACAGCTCACAGCAACCTCAAACTCTTGAGCTAAAGCCATTTCTTGCCTCAGCCTCCCAAGTAGCTGGGACTACAGGCACCCGCCACAACATGCGGCTATTGTTTCTTGAAGTTGTCATTGTTGTTTAGTTGGCCTGGGCCGGGTTTGAACCCACCATCCATGTATGTGGCAGGTGCCCTACCCACTGTGCTACTGGCACGGAGCCTATAGTTATATTTTAAATTACTCTTTCAACATCTTTAGTAGTTATAGGCTCTTCAGTTTACTACTTCTGCTTGAATCAGATTAAGTAAATGAAAACAATTCTTTTTGGAAACTGCCTGTTTTGCCCAAGGTTCATAATACTCATTAATGATTTTATAAAACTTCTGACTGTATCTGTAGGGTAGGTGTGCTGTTTCATTCCTACTATCTATCCTTTTTCCTCCCTTAAATCTTGCCAAAACATTTGCTCGTGTTACACTCTGATTTTATGGACTGAATGTTTGTGCCTTCTCCCAATGTACTTGTTGAAATCTTATCCCCCAGTATGATGGTACTATCAGGAGGTGGGACCTTTGGTAGGAGATAAGGTCATGAGGGTAAAGCCCTGGTGAATGGGATTAGTGCCCCTGTAAAACAGACCCAGAGGAGTTTCCTTGCCTCTTCTGCCACGTGAGGACACAGTGAGATGATAGCAGTCTATGAACCAGGAAGCAGACCCTTGCCAGACATGGACTCTGCTGGCCCCTCCATCCAGGACTTCCAGTCTCTAGAAATGTGAGAAATAAATATTTACTGTTTAAATCAGCCTTTGGCATTTTTGTTATAGCAGCCCAGACAGACAAAGACATTTACCAAGAGCAGAAGGGAAGCAGCATGCTCACAGAGTTCCGAGCTGGTGTGAATTGACCGGGTAACCTTGGTCAAATTTGAGCGTTACTTTCCCTGTTCTTAAAATGCAGATATCTTGCCTGCATTGGAAGTTTGAAAGTTCATGTAAAAAAAACTTTAAAATGTGTCACATATACTAGCTGGGGCCCTCCTTGAGACCCCTCATCCCAAGTGTATCAAGCGTATGCTGCACTCAGTGATTAGGCCATGTTGGAAGAGTGGGGCCGCTGAGTGACCCGATATCAGGGCTTCTCTAACTCTTACATTGTATGATTTTTTGATTCTCTGTCATTAAAGTTTGACACTCATGACCCCAGATGGAGTAGAGTCACCTAAAAGAACATTAACTAGCTTAGCAAATGTTACTGCTTTGATTGGAACTTCTTTTGAGGGCTTCACTCCATGAGATAATTCCTCTGTTAATAAGGAGGATTCATTCCACTGACTGTCAGAAACTTCATGGTTTCTGGTACAATGCTAAGGAAACACGGTATAGAGGTCATAAGGAAAGTTAGAGTATAAGAAAAACAGTGGAATTCCAACTACAGTTATGTCAAATGTTCTAAAATATATATAATCTGAACTTTTGCATTTTCTCCTGATTTATTTTCTAAAATCTGATGTAGTCTTTTCCTTATAGAATTAAAGTTTCTAAAAGAATAAAAAAAAGTTAAGGATTCCTCAATAAGGCACCAAATGCTGTTTTTCTCTTGGCAGGGTTCTAAACCAATGTTTTCAGTCACCTTCCAAACCCCCAGCATTCTGTATTCTGTGATGGGACAACAACCACATTTATCCCTTTCTTTTCTTTTCTTTACCTGGGATTTCTTTCATTCCCTCTTTTCTGCCTGTTTAAAGCCTCAGCTCACATTTGTAATTCTATCTTATCCTAGGCTGAATTATTTCCTTTATTAGCATTTCGATAAAGACATTTAGAAATAAGTGTCCATAGGAAACATTCTGTAAGGTGCTGCTTAACTTCTTTTGACCATTGAATTAAAAAGCCTTATCTTCTTACCGGTCAAATTAAGTCCACTGAAATATCTATATTTGACAGGATTTAAGAAAACAACAAAAGGATTTATGGAGAATGTTTGAAGCCTCACCCTGAAGTTACTACACATTAACTGGTGCAATGGATATAGTGATTGTTATTATGGCTGAGGAGTCAGACCAGAGTTCAAAGGTTTTCACCACTTGTTAGACTGTGTGTTAGGCAAGTTATTTAATCCTTGACAGCCTCATATGTATGTTAGAAATCGTTCCAGTGAGAGTCAAAAAACATTAAATTCCTCTTTTCTTCTTACAAAGAAGAACCCAGTAACGTGGTACAAATATTAAATTCATTCAATTAATGTTTCTGAATAGTGCCAAGAATATATCGTGGTGAACAAGACTGACAGGGTCCCTCCCATCCCTCACTATATTCTCAAAACTCTCCTCCAGTAAGTATGTCTGTGTGTGTTGTGTAGGTGGGTGGGGAATAAAAAATAGTAATTTTAAAAAGTGGAAAGAGCTATTCAACCAAAGTACTTGCTCTCTCCTGCCATTCGGTTCCCAGTCTTTACTACAGCAATTCTCCAGTGCCTCAGCCTTGGAAGAAAAATTCCATGACAGGTGCAACCAGACATACTTGAACAAATGTTGGCGGATATCCACCAGCAGTCATTTACAGTGCAATAGTCCTCTTCCCAACACTCCCAACCTCCTTTCCTCTAAAAAAGAAGCTCCACTTCTAGACAGCCTGGTGCTGGGATCTTTCTGGAAGTTTTTTAGGGAAGGGCATGAGTTACCCTCTCTCAGCTCCTCCTGGAGTGAGAACCAGGGCATCAAAGCCTCTGACCTGGGAGTGCGGCTGGAGCTCCAGGGCCGGTGCAGCTCTGTCTTGGAGCAGGTACAATGAGCCCTCTTCTTTTTCTGCTTCACCTACTGCTTTGTCTCTGGCACTTCAGAGGAGGTTGCTGTCTTCAGTCTCCTCCCACCTGACAAGTGGCAGGCAGAGGTCCCCTTCTTCCTTCATAGCACTTCTACCACATGGGGCCTTGCGAGGGCCATCCCTGCCACAGAGGCGTTCCAGACGAACACCCTGTATAAAGATCTCTTTGTACCTGGCCCAAGAGGAAGATAGGACTTTGGACATTTTTGAGTTTCAGAAAAGCCCGCAGGAGCTCAGGCTATTCATGTCTGGAGGAAGACAAGGTGGGCCTCATTGTGTCTGTGATGAGAGAAGTGTTGGGCAGAGAGGGGTGAAGCCATATTTACACGTTCCCAAGGTCGACCTGAGCCCACTGTAGTGTTGGTGGTTGACTGACATTACTGTTTATCCCAACGTAGCTAATACTTTCCTCAAGCATTTTTCTCAATACTTTCCTCAGGTATTTTTCTCAATTTTCTCCCTGCTACATAATACAGTTTCCAACTTTGGACTATTCTCAAGATGTTGGCTACCAGCTTGTTCTTTGAAGTCACCGTGTTCATTGTGCTTACTCGTCATCAGTCTCCTAGAAGGGTGTCTAGGACAAAGATGCTCCCTGCCCAGTTCGGGGAACTGAGGAGTCACACTGTGTGCTTAGGAGTGAGCTGGTGGTTGGAAATTTTCTAGTGTTGTGTTTTAGTTTCTGTTGTTGGAAGTGGGGAGGAAATCTGAGTTGTTTGTATATTTGGGGATTTCAGCAACCCCCACGTGCTGAGGCTTTCTTATTACATGCCTTAATTATCAAGACTGAGTTTGGGCATCATTTCCATTGGGAAGCCTTCTGTTTCCCAGCAGCCTAGATTGCAGGTTCCTTCTCCGTATGCAATGCCTCATGCATATTTCTATCATAGTATTTCCAAGTTATTTCCTATTTAGAAATTATTACATATATCAAATGTTACTTTTAAATTATATTTGCTCTTTGGATGTTTGAACCAGTAGACTGGGAGATCTGTGAGCATAAGGACTGTTGAATTTATTTTGGATAATTGGTACTTTGTGATTAAAAAACAAACAAACAAACAAACAAAACAACCCAAAACTGCTGGTTGAGTTCTGTCTTATTAACATTTGGTAAACTTTTCCTATTAGCCGTGTGAACTTTGGGGATCTTTCTTTTAAGCTTCCATTTAGGCGTTGATCAGTTGTGTTGTGAGCATATCCCAGATGCCAAGCTCTGAAACCTGGCTTCTTCATCTGTGTTATCAGAGGCCTGGTCTGGATACTGTCTGTGGTCCGGTCCTGTCTGAAGTGTTATCTCTATAAACTTCAATTGGGATTTTTATTTTTATTTTTTAAGAGGAAGGGCTTTATTTCAGCCAGCAGAGCAAATGGCCTAGAAGAATTCAAAATGGCCATGCTCCCCGACTGGCTCCGTCTTCTCCTTTTGATTTCCAGTCAAAAAGTTCCAGCCCACAGGTACCTTTCTCACTGGTCAGTTGGAATCAAGCGGAGAAGCTGTTCCAACCCCCACAGAACTACAGGATTTCACAGAAGTGGAAATTTTCAGGTCCCGGGAAGTTAAGTTTCTATAAATTTCTAAGAGCTGAGTCACCATGGGAGGGGGAATCCTACAGGTGTATTCTTGGGGTCTCTTTAAGAAGATCTCTATTCTCCTAGATCTCACATTTCCTAGGTATCCTCTCTCATTCCCCCCCTTTGAGACTCCATATATGTTTTAATTTGGGGTCTCAATATCAGCTTGCCCCTGTAGGAGCTGGTATTAATTTGCAAGACTGGCTCTAGGGCTTACACTGACTCTAGGGACCAATCTGTCTTCACTACTTCTTTTGAGCACATTTCTTTTGCTGCGGTCCTCACTGTCTTAGGTGCTGTCTGTTATACATTTCCACTTTTCACATTCTTCTTTACATCACTTTTCTATAAAATCTAAGGCACAGAGGTATTTCTGATCTGAACTACTATAGGTAGTTTCTTTTCCAGCTCCTTCTGCTGCAACACCTTTGCGTGGCACTGCAGACATCAAACTTCAGAGTCACCTACCTGTGCTTTCCTGTTTCCTTGGCCTGGACCAGCATTCAGAGTTTAGGGACTGTGACTCCTCTTGGGTTCTCTACCCAGGCCTTAATTCTACCATGGTTGGGGGCACATATTGAGTATTGTGTCCAGTTATGAGTGAAAGCTCCCTTCTGGTCTCTTCACAATCATAAAAGCTATAAATTTGTCCTATCTTAGTGGTGTGGGTGCACAGATCACATTCCTCCTCCCCGTTTCCCAAAGTCTAAAGTCCAATTAAGATAAATCCCATGAAGAGTTTCCTCGGGCTTCACCTGTGCGTCGACCAGCCAGCTCCCAGTATGTGGCTGGAGCAAGGCATGCGACTGCCTTAAAAGTTGCCTTTGCTTCCCACAGGGCAGTGAAGCTCTCTCCAGCTGGCTGTGATAAATCCAGGCCAGAATCCCTTTCACCTTAGCTGTCATGCGTGTGGTCAGGATGATGGTACAGATTCCCTTCTACCTTGGTTTGAGGGGGACTGGGTTCTGATCCTTGACCTAGACTTGATCCCCTTGATCCCCTGGAGAGAAAGGCTATAGAGACACAAAAGACTAAACAGAACACGGTTAATTATCCAAGTGGAGATTTTCCTTTCTACTCTTCCTAGGGCTTCTACCTGCTTGTTCAGTTCAGTCTCTCCCAGTTCTTTTAGGAGTCCCTGCTACATTGCAGAGGACTGATGGAGGCCTGTTTGAAGACGACCAGTGGCAAGGCCTGTATCCAATTAAGCTTTGCTTCCTGGCAGAGTTTACCAATTCCTGCTCTTATGGCCCTGTTCATGCACTGTACCCTGCCAGAGCTTCGAGGCCTATATGTCACTTATAGTTTCTAGGCGATATTCAAAGGCTAGCCCATTTTCAAATTTAAATCAAAGTGGCAACCTATACTATGTGATGATTTCTCTGGGGAACACTTTTCCTACTTCAGGAGCCTTCTGCATCCAGATGGGGAAGGCTCCTAGCTATTCCAAGTACGTGCAGACCAGAACTAGTAAGCACTGGTTTCCTCTACATCTGGACAACTCAGTATGTTTGCACATCTTAAAAGAGGCTTCCCTTATAGGACTGAATTTCAGGTGGCAGGGATGGTCCCTATCTAGCATTGTGTAGCTTGCATGTCACACAATGCTGTCTGACTTTCTTGGCAAAGGTGGCTAACAGGGGAATGTAAACGTATTTTCCCAGAAGCTTAATTTTCTTTCTTTTTTTTTAAATTTAATTTATTTTATTTATTTATTATTTTTTTTAATTATAGATAAAAATATGCACCATAGATGTGGCCCGACCCATTACAGAAGCTTAATTTTCTTTTGCCTTTGTCATAAGTGCATGGCCTCAATGCATACAACTTCTATAACCAATCTTGGATTTTTCCACAGTAAGCTTTGATCTTCAGTGAGGCATGAGTTGGTCAACCAATGGTACCCCTTGGTATTTATAAGAGTGACCCACTGCATAGACTCTTAAGTTTTATCCCAAAGTCAACTTTTCAGTCTTTTGCACTAGCATGGCAGTGGTTGCAAGTGTTTTTAGGCACGGGGGCCATCCTTTCGAGACCACATCAACTTGCTTACAGAGATGAGCAGCCAGTCCTGCCCATAATGCTACATTCTGAGTGAGCATTTCCTCAGCTGCTCTGTTTCTTTCTGATACCTATAGTTCAAAAGGCTTGGCCAGGTCAGGAAGGCCTGGCACCAGGACTGCCCACAGGTTTTCCTTTAGCCTCTTGAAGGCTTTTGGTTGGCCATATTTCTACTCATTTGGCCTGTTTTCTCTCTGTTTAGTAACTTCATACAATGGTTTGGCCAGTCTGTATGTTTCACACAGCCTTTTATGGAAATCCCCACGGCTTTCATCTGGTTTCTGCATGACCCTAGCCACCTTGCATACGTTTGTGGCTGTTTCCCTTACACTGACAGGGATGAAGTCAAGGTTGGGTTCAGTGTAAGAGAATGAAACTGTTTAGCAGTCACTTGCAAATATCTGCAAGTTCTGGATTTCAAGGCTAAGTTTCACACAATGAGAACATTAGTATTCCTATTTATGGTCTTAGCACAGTTCTTAAGATAATACCTAGCTTTAAGAGTCTCTACAGAACTGACCCAAAGTTCTGGACAATTCAAGTGAATATTCCTGAATGTCAGTTGGATGTGGGTCCCCTTATGAGGCTGTGTTACAGTCACACCATTTAGTGGGAAATTCTGATTCAGGTTCCAATTTTTCCTGAGGTATCTATATAGATGGCACATAACGTTTAATACTGGACAAATTTTTCCAGTGTAGAAAACAGGCAATCTTTGTTGAGCCTTAAGGCTTCAGAGCAAATATAACTACTGTATATAATTTTATATTCTTTGGCCAGTCTCTTAGTCCAAAGATCAGTTTAGTAAAACAGCTATGTCTCATTTTATGAGCTGGCATTGCAGACAAAGCTAGAATCAAATACAGGTGGGCCACAGTTGTTTTTTCCTTTTGAACCATTTTTCTCTTTCTAATTTTTCATTTTACTAAAAGCAAATTATAGCAGAAAAAATTTAATTTCCAAAATAAACTGTACTTTGAGTACACTGGTTCTGATTGCATAAATTGCATAAAGTGCAGCAAGAATAATTATTAGCCATCTAGGCTTTTCTTTAAAATTGGCTTTGCTAGAAGCTTTTATAAGGAATCTCAGGATAGGCTTGAAAGCTTTCCACAAGCCCAGGTTTCATCTGTGGCATTAGATACCTGTGTGCATTGGGTAAATTCCTCTTCTCTTGAGGTCCCCAAGCACATTGCGATTCCTGGACCTGTCAGAAAGTAATATTCTTTACTCATGGCAGATCATGAAATGTTATTGGTGAGGTTTTTGGCCAGTCTTTCCAACAGGCTTTTTTTATTGGTGTTATAAAGTCAACCTTAATTCCTTAACTGCAGTCTGGATACCTCTGAAAATGCTATTTCAGTTAAAGTCTTGGAAAAATAACCAGTGCCTTCATCATGCTCTATAGAACAAAACAGATTCTTATTGAAATTATGCAAATAACTGTATTGTCAGAAATTAAGAATACTTACAAATGGCTTTCAAATTCTGAAGAAATTAAGGAAAGAAAAAAATAAATGTTTCAAATTCTGCCTATAAGTACATACATTGCTGAAAGCTGCAAATAGCTCAAGAGACAGAAAATAGTTTTCTTGACTTCCAGAAAATAGGACATGGAAAGAATCACCCATGTTTTAAACAAAAAGCCATAACAAACCAGCCCAGTTTTATGTAACTGATTTCTGTTCTGTTTGAAATGAGGTTTCAATAATCACGGACATGTTAGCTTTCTGATTAAAGTTCAAGAAGTTTGCTTTTAGTTCAAAGGTATTTGACTTCCAAAGTCATTAGAAATTTGAATTTGAGAGAATTTGCTAGCCTTTCCTAATATTTCCCTTGAGGGAAAAACTTTGGATCAGCCAGTTTAAAAAAAAAAAAAAAAAGATACTTTCTGAGATAAAATTATTATTGACAATATACACTAAGACAGACCAATATTTTATGATATTAGAACATATATGTAAACATGATTGACACAAAATTAACCACCACTTCATATTTGACAGTATTTTCTATACATTTTTAACATACTAAATAAGCCTAATATGTCTTTTTCAGACTTTTAGTTGTCTTGATATTTTAAAAAGACCAAATTTGGAGTTTTGATTTTGGAAGGTTTTTTTTTTTTTTTTTTTTAAGGGTTTTCTTTCTTTCTTTCTTTCTTTCTTTTTTTTTTTTTTTTATTATTAAATCATAGCTGTGTGGAAGGTTTGTCAAATATCGAAGGTAAAACATTTGTTCAAACAAGATTACAAGCCAAAAGATTCTAAAGGAAATACATAGTCAACTGGATCACATGCAAATTCCTTCATAAATTTCCCTTTTAAAGGCTTTGAGCCTTATTTAACCTGCACAGACAATCTACAAACATTCTAAACCTTCTAGATTGCCCTGCCTATCACTTTCTTAAATAACCATTCTGTTTCAGGACAGAATTTACCACATAAGATTCTTTTCTCACACAATGTCATTTTCCTTTCTGCCTAATTTCTCTCTTACTCTCAAAAAACCACTTTTCACAAAACAAGATCACAGTTTACTATGAAGTTAATTATTCAGTTGGCTAAATAATTCTTCTGATAATTAGAAGGTTTAAAAGGCAAGAATTTTATTTAACAAAGACTCAGTTTCCCAAACAATTTTAACAATCAAATTATTACATTTACAAATGAGAGACATTTTATGCACTATAACATTGATACAGGATTTTTCCACTTAGTACTGGATGGAACCCCTATTTTTTAGGCTCAGATGATCTCAGAAATCAGACCCCCATCCCTAGGCACAAATAGGCTATGCCCTGCAGGCCACACCCTCTGAACTCACGCAAGGCCACAAACAAAGCAGCCTGAAATGTTTTGGGTGGCTCCACCCTGAGTAGGGAGCACACACCCTAATCTACTCCCTGGACAAAAACTGCAAAGACCTAACAACCTTACCCCAGGGGAGGGACTACTTTCATTCATTTGTTAAAACATTCAGCTTAAAGGTGCTTTTCCATCTACCAAGTGCTGGCCCAAATTTCTCTTAGGGCCAATATTTACCTTCAGACAAAGGATCCATGCAGAAGACCTCCAACTTGGGCCTCCTACCCCCTGCCAGAAGCTCTGGCACTCTCCACTCCCTCTGCATGTCCCTTTGTCTAACAAAATCCCGTTTTATCACTGATCTGTATCCCATGGGCTCACTTCTTGAATCCCTGAGACCAAGGACTCACCAGAGGAATTCCAGTAACCAAACCACAATGTAGGCATCATTTCTGGTGTCTTTTCATTGCCTCCCACCCAGATCTCACATGGCCATGTGGCAACAGGTGGCCACCAAGGACTAGACCTGTGTCTAAGACAGAAAACCCTGAATGTTCAGTTTCTCTCTGAATAGCCAGGGGCAAAGTTGGAGCAGGGAAGAAGGGGCCACTCACACAATTGTTTCACCCTGTGAAGGGGGGGCACAAAACCCCAGCTATTGTTACCCATCTCAGTCAGTCTCCAAGTACTCACATGCACACAATTCCAACATTTTCCTAACGTGGGCAGTCTTGATTTCCCACTCAAACTGCTACTTAGCCACAGGAGGTGAACCAACAGTCCCTTAGGCCCTGTGAGGGGAGGTCAGAACCTCACCCTTGGTGTCCAGTCTCAATCACACCATAACCATACTCTCTCATACACCTCTCATCAATCCTGCCAGCAATCTAACACCCAGAGGTTGATTGGACCCTGTTTCCACTCAAATAGTGAGAATCCCAGATTGATGGTACGTTGCCTTAGATGTCTCCCAGTGCAGGTGCCAGTTCCTGTGTGTCAATTCCTCCTGGTGTTTGATTCCTTGAAGACTTGTTGAAGGGGTCCTTTCTCTCCCCAGTGGAGGTGTCCACATAGGGAGGCCAAGCTGCCTCCCTGGCACACTCAGTGGTTCACGTGACCCAGGCTGATCACGGCCCCCCGCGTGTCCAGAGGGTTGGCAGCAACTACTAGGTGTGTCTGAGCTGCTTTCTTCTTGGGTGGTCTTGCTTTCTGGTCAGGGAACCAAAAATGTTGCAGGAAGAACCAATGAAGAAAAAGAACACCCAAACACAGTGTTTATAAGAGGAAGGGCTTTATTTCAGCCAGTGGAGCAAATGGCATAGAAGAATTCCAAATGGCTGCACTCCCAATTGGGCTTTTTAATTCCTAAAAAAAAACTAGTGTGCTTTTTTCTTTTAATACTAAATGCTCCTTATGATTATTTAAAGCCATTCTTGTATTTAGATTTGTAAGCATGACTTGTGTTTACTTATTTGATATAAACTAGGCTTTCATAAGAAATTCTGGATTGTGCCATAAACAAGTTCAATCCTTTGGAACATATTTCTTCCTTATCAAAATAAATTTTTTTGCAAATCTGTCTTTTGTAAGAGGTGGTGGGACACCACATAAAGTAATGACTGATGAGGGCTCACATAGGAAAACCCAGGGGAGTTGGGTACAGTGGCTCTTGCCTGCAATCCCAGTCTTTGGAAGGCTTAGGTAGGAGCATTGCTTGAGGCTAGGGGTTCAAGACAAGCTTGGGCAATACAGCAATATCCCCTCTCTACAAAAAATAAAAAAATTAGCCAGGCATGGTGATGCATGCCTGTAGTCCCAACTACTCAGGAAGCTAAAGCATGAGGTTTGCTTGAAACAGAAATTTGAGGGTATAGTGAGCTACGATCATGCCACTGTACTCCAGCCTGGGTAACAGAGTGAGACCCTGTCTCTTAAAAATAAACAAAATTAAAAATTATAAATCAAACAAGCATCCCTGGAGAGCTTGCCACCAACCACACAGAACAGTATATTTCTTTTTTTTTTTTTTTTTGCGACAGAGTCTCACTGTGTTGCCCTTGGTAGAGTGCTGTAACATCACAGCTCACAGCAACTTCCAACTTTTGAGCTCAAGTGATTCTCTTGCCTCAACCTCCCAGGTAGCTGAGACTACAGGCACCCGCCACAACACCCGACTATTTTTTGTTGAAATTATTGTTGTTTAGTGGGCTGGGGCTGGGTTCAAACTCACCACCCTTAGTGTGTGGGGATGGTGCCGTGACTACTGTGCTACAGGCGCTGAGCCTTTTTTTTTTTTTTTTTTAATTGTTGGGGATTCATGGAGGGTACAAGATACCAGGTTACCTGATTGCATTTGTTAGGTAAAGTCCCTCTTATAATTGTATCTTGCCTCCAAAGGGTGTGTCACACACTGAGACTCTACCCCCCTCCCTCCTTCCCTCTCTCTGCTAGAATTGTGTATTTCTGAGGAATACTGTTGTGGCTTTTCTCAGGTAACAGTCATACCCATAGGAAATCTGATAGTTCTGATATGAGGTCGTTTCTCACATGTCTCTAGCTTCCCTAGTATGAAACTCATTTATACAGACAGAATTCAATTGATCAAAAAATAATACAGACATCGTGTAGTGTTAACATACAAAAGATAGAACTTTTTATTGTGGTAACCAGTTGAATTTATGAATAATGTTTTGCTTTTTGCTATGAAAGTTGAGAGACTGAATATACAAATAGATAATGTCCAAACCATAAATAAAAATAGAACTTTGACCCACAATCTGCAGCAATCTGCTAAGGAAGCCAGCCCCTTCTCAATAATAAACAGACCAGAAAAATAATTTGCTAGGTTAGACATACAGGAAGGCTCTTTTGTCTCCTTCCTTCAACTTTTTTGCTTAATTTTTTTCTAATTTCTTGAGATTGAAATGTGCCTCAATGACTGAGCATGGATTTCTGGTCTGTCTTTGTTTTGCTATCTCTAGTGACAATGTAGGAAGCTGAGCAATAATGTCTGAATAATCAGCCCCAAAGGACCAGGTCTTGATTAGTAACTGACAGCTTCCTTAATTTTTGACTCACATACAATTTAGGACCAACAAGGGAAAGCTAAATATGCAGCCCTAACCAATTGCATAGGGTACCCCACTCCAGGTAGCCAGACTATAGCTTCCCCATGCCAACAGCTTCTGATGAGGGTACTCATGAAGCCTTCCCTTTTCCACACTGTATAGCTTCCCTATTCCTATGTCTGCCTTTGAATCTCTGTCCACATGCAAGCAATGGAATCTGATTCCTTTGCTACAGTGAGCTGAGGATAAATAGCCTTTGCTTTTCTCATTTGGTTTGTCTTAATTTATTTCCATAGGCGAATATATGAAAAAATTCAAAAGAGAAATCCTAGACTTTCGGATTGCACTAGTCCCCCTTATTCATGAGGATCTGTTTCAAAACCCCCAGTGGATGCCTGAAACCAAACTTTATATGTACTGTGTGTTTTTTGACCTAGACAGCTACTAAGTGAGTAACAGGTTAGTAGCATAGACAGGGAGGATGTATTGGATGAAGGGATGATTCACCTCCTAGGCAGGACACAGCAGGATGGCATGAGATTTCATTATGATACTCAGAATGGCATAGGTATGAATGGTTTATTTCTGGAATTTTTCCATTCCTTATTTTTGGGCCATGAGTGACCACAGATAAAGGAAACTGCAAAAAGTGAAACTGCAGATAAGGGGGGACTACTCTATCATTACAGTCATTAGGTGATTGTAACTCTAGTAGTATTTATTTGCTCTGAGAAAGATTGCAGAAATATGGTTAAAAAAATCGAGCTGTGCAAAGGTAGAGCCAGGAGTGTCCTATAACTCGTTAACTGCCAAAATGACAGCTATTCCCTGGTAACTGCCATTGACTAAAATACAAATGTCTTGAATGAACCTTTGTTGATCTTCTCCCTGTTATGTTTTCTGCTTATTAACTTTTGGCTCTTTTGTCTCCTTCCTTCAACTTTTTTGCTTAATTTTTTTCTAATTTCTTGAGATTGAAAAGTGCCTCAATGACTGAGCATGGATTTCTGGTCAGTCTTTGTTTCTACTTATACATTTAAATCCATCATAGCTTTAGTTGCTGCAGCTCACAAGTTTCAGACCTGCCTCTCTGAGTCTAGAGCTCGGAAGTCTGACCATTTACTATCCCACCACAACGTGGCATGATTGCCCCAGAACAAGATGACAATCAGAACAATACAATTTCTAGGTTTTGGCTGGGTGGTGGTTGTGATTATCTTAATAGGTAGAAAGTTATATTTTGGGTGGTGGTGTGAGAGGTCTTACATATAATATCAAATTTTGTAAGGTCCTATTTCTCTCTTTAAAGCAGTGACTTCTATTGATAGAAATGGACCAGTATGATAGGACAGTTTTTTATAAAAATGGTCTTCAGGAAAAAACTATTTAATTTTGGAAATCAAAGGGAAAATACTATTTTAGACATTTAAATGTCAAGTGTTTTCTTCTATCTTGGGATTTTTAAATTATATTTCAAGAAATTTAGGATGTGGCACATTAAGCTTAAATATACTGTGTTTTATAGAAATCAGGGCATCAATTTTCTAATTCAAATTATAGCACAATACCTGGAATCTTTTTTGCAGTGGTAGAATTACTTTTATTAAAGACCTTTATCATAACTAAAAATGATATATCTGGCTAAAAATTTGTACTTTAGTTTTGTATGACAATAGCCAATCTGCTTGAAGTATGTGTGCAACTAATTTAGTGCTTTAGCCCGTACTGGCAATAAATTATCTCTATTTTTTTTCTTTTTTAGAAAATTTTTACTACTGGAGATGTCAACAAAGATGGAAAGCTGGATTTTGAAGAATTTATGAAGTACCTTAAAGACCATGAGAAGAAAATGAAATTGGCATTTAAGAGTTTAGACAAAAATAATGATGGTGTGTCTTTCTTTTCTATTCATTCCCAGCTGTGTGGAAGTATTTTTCAGGCTTCCAAGAGTCTAAAACAATGCATATTTAGTCTCTCTTTTTGAGATGATAATTATTACTTGTGTTAATACTTGTTTTTCATATTGTTAGCAATATGAATTTTGTGTAGAGTGAAGAAAACTTCAATATAGCTTTGCCTACAGAATTATAAAACTGTGGGTAGGGCCTGTTATAAAAGGTTAACTATGGAACATTATGTTGATTTCATTAAAGCTATGGGTTAAAAGTAATAAGTATGTTCTCCGGCCTTCTGGGTAAGAGATTTATTTTTGTATATAGGCATAAGTATTGTGTATTATAAAATTTAAGAAGATTTCAAGTTATCTTGTATATGATAGTCATTCTGAAGAATTAATTTAGAGAAGATACTATTTGATACTGAAAATTAGAAAAAATTAGCATATTATTATTTAAGTATATACCTTCTGATTGGGATTTTGGTTTCTCCTTTCAATGAATAGTTTGGAATTTGTCTCAAAGTTTGGAGTTTGTTTTCTGTTGCTATAACAGAATACCACAAACTGAGTGATTTATGAAGAAAGGAAATTTATTTCTTAACAGTTCTGGAGGTGGGGAAGTTCAAAGTTGGGGGAGGGTGGTGCATCTGGTGAGGGCCTTTGAATTATGTCATAACACCCTGGGAGGCATCACAGGGTGAGACAGAGCAAGTGTGCTGCTTCAGATCTCTCTTCCTCTTCTATAAAGCCACCGGTCCCACAATGAGAGCTCCACTCTGACAACCTTATCTAATCCTGATTACCTCCCAAAGGCCCCCATCTCCAAACACATCAATATGTAAATTAGGAGATTAGGTTTCTAACACGTACAACCTGTAGTAGAGTTAGAGTTCCAGTTAGGGAGGGCAAATAGTAAGGCCATGGTGGAAGAAAGTGAGTCATGAAGTCTTCATTACCAAGGGCAACCTCTTACAGGAAGAGGGCATTTGTAACAATTTAATACAGCCCCAAACCCCTCCCTGTGTATGATTAGTCAGGGCCATTCCATTGACAGACTCATTATTCAAGAAACAAGTGAAATAGGGTTCATATCAGTGGTTGGCAAACTTTTTTGTAAAAGTTCAGGTAACATTTTGGCTTTGGGGGCTATGCGGCCTCAGTTGTAGATACCATCTCTGCCGTGGTACCTCAAAAGCAGCCATGGACTTGTAAATGAATGATCATGGCAGCATTTCAATAAAATTTTATTTAGAAAGTCAGTCAACAGGTCTTATTTGTCCTAAGGATTATAGTTTGCAAGCTCTTGGTTTATAATGAGTATGAACTAAAGTTAAACTCAAAGCAAGTTTTTTTTAAAAAACACACAAACAACTAAATCCTTTGGGTGATTTTGATGATTATTGAAGTCTGTCATTCTCAGCTAGGAAGATTTGAGTTTGTGGTGGAGAGTCGTATATTAGTTTTGGAACATTTGTTGCCTCTAATAACTTTGTTTTATATGCCTGCAAGTCTAACCTCAGTCTAATCTTTGAGCAAAATTCACTTCTTGCAATCAGCTTTCCTTCTTCCCTGTACATTTCTGTCCCAGCTTGGACCCTCCACAGTTCAGTTGCAGAGATAAGAATTGTCTGTACACTGTTAGCACAGGCAGTGGCTGGGAGATGGAGCTACCTCAGGATTAACTACCACATAATTAGAGGTTAATCATCTCAGTACAGAAGGTGTGTGCACATCAACTGTCCCTTTCAGAAAGTTCTCAGTGAACCAGAGGAGATAATCAAAGTAGAAATTTTAATGATACACTTGTAGCAAATGTAGGCAGTGTCCCTTTAATTTAACTTGTTTGTATATTTTGAAACAATTTCTCATTATAGAGTCCTATTTTTATTTATCAGACTTCTTAGAAGCAAAGCATTTACAGTTGATCCTCACTCACAGATTCCATATTTGTGAATTTGCCTACTTAACCCAAAAGGCACCCCAAAATGTGTACTTGTAGTGCTTTCCCTGACATTCATGGCTTTGCACCGAGGAGTGCAAATTTGAGTTGTTCAGCACGCAGGTTCCTAGCTGAGTAGGACAACTCTGCCTTCTTGTTTCAATGGTTGTTCTATAAGTAAGTGACCTTTTCAAGGTCTATTTTATGCCTCTCCCTTTTTGCAGTTTTGTACTTCTCTTTAATGCCTTCCCCTAATGCTGAAGTGCTGTCTAGCGCTCCTAAGCACAAGAAAGCCATGTGTGCTTAACGGAGAAAATGCATGTGTTAGATAAGCTTCCCCTGAGTGCAACATTAGTGAATCAGTAAGCAGTAAACATTAAATGAGGAGTCCTTAAACAGAAACACGCACAAGACAAGTTTACATATTGATCAGTTGATAAAAACGTGATAAAAGGCTCGCAGGATCCTAACCCGGTATTTCCTGTAGGAGCAATGGTTGGGTATCTGCTAATTCAGCATCGCAGTGACTTTATAGAACGTGACTGCTGTGAATTATGAGAACTGGCTGTATCTTTTAAAGAGCGCGGTTCTAAAGGAGAATATTCAGAGTGGCATTTGAAGAATTTCCTTGCTAACAGATGACGCCTCTAACTCTCTCGCATCGCCTGGGTTCTCCTGCTGCTCCCGTCCCTCTCTGCAGGGTGTTGCTCTCTTCTTCAGGCTTCCTTCTCTGGGACTAAGTCCCTCCTTTCACCCCTAACTGGCAGTAATTTTTATCTTCCTCTTTCCCTAGGGGAGGCTGCGGTTAGGGCAGTGCTGCCCCGGCACCAGACCCTCCCTGACCTGTGTTTTGCTTCAACCTGTACCATACGTATTAGACTCTCCTGAGCCTGCCAGCTGGGCGAGGGAAAGGCAGTAACCCTTGTGTTCATCGTGTGCATTTTCTGTTTTCTCTTTCTTCCTCTCTTCTGATTGTTTTCCTCCTGTCTATCAACATGCTCTTGTTTCCCAAATACTAAAGTTTCTCTCTCTTTCATTATCCTTCTATCCTTGCTCTCTTTATTTTTACTGCCAGATTTCTAGAAGAATCGTCCACATATTGACTCCATTTCCTCATTTTCTGCTCCTCTTTAACTCAGTAGTATAAGACTTTATGCATAGTAAATGTATAGCTATTTATTTGATTGTGGAAATAGGTACTTCTAAAATGAGTACAGGATAGATTAATTGAATTTCTCTCCGAGTTAGAGTACACGTGTCTTGATTTGAATCTTAGTTCTCCTGCTCCTTAATTACATTGCTTGTAAGGTCACTGGTCTCCTTTTCAGAGGAAATTATTATTTCTCTGCAAGATGTTTATAACTACCGAGTTAAGAAAATGTATGTATACTTGCTTAATGTATTTGTTAAATTTTGAATATAAATATTATATCTAAGCAAATCTATAACTTGCCTAAATGAATAATTTTGCCTTAATGAGTTCAAAGCTTTCCCTTAAATTAGAAACTTTTCTAAGGTCTTCGTCAATTCTGAGTCTGAGTTTATGCCCTATTCATTTTTTTAAAGGAAAAATTGAAGCTGCAGAAATTGTCCAGTCTCTCCAGATACTAGGTCTAACTATTTCTGAAAAACAAGCGGAGTTGATTCTTCAAAGGTAAAGCTCTTCATCTGATTGGCAGTTGTTTTTGGCTCTGATTTTCATATCCTGTGTTTGAGATGTGCATTGGCAAGTGTGGCTTTAAAACATCTTCTGGCATGTCCCGTTCTTCACGCACATCTTCCCCCTTTCTCCCTTTTCATTTTGTATATGCATATAAATGTGTGTGTGTGTGTGTGTGTGTGTGTGTGTGTGTGTGTGTATTTCCCCTTCCTATGCTATATAAATATAGCAAAGCATATTTGAAGCAAAGCATTTACAGTTGATCCTCATTACTCACAGATTCCATATTTGTAAATTTGTCTACTCACTAAAATTTAACCTATTTAACCCTAACCCTAATCCTAATCCCTAACCCTATTGGGAAACCCTAACTAATAGGGTTAGGGTTAGGGCTTAGGGTCAGGGTTGTAGGAATGTAGCATAGGAATGGGAAATGTAATCTCAGATTGGACTTTTTCTTGCAAATCCAGTGGAATGGCAGTAATATTTTAAATCTCTAGATAAGAGATTTCACCTTGTTTTATTTTTTCTTGTTTGGGTTCTAAAGTGACAGTAGAACTTGTTTCAAAATAAGGAGTCTAGCAGATACATCAAGTTACTTAACCTGCATGTGACTGGATAAGAGAGAAATCCCCAAGCTGTCCTGATGTACAAAGAAGTACCTATTTAAACTTTCAGAAAACAAATGCCAGTTTGAACCTTCTTGTCCAGGGCAATCATTTCAGTTACTTAGTCAGTCAGACCTTGACAGACTTAATGCTTTATTTTACAGAATAGAGCAGTAGCCTCTGTAATCCAGGTGCTCTGAAATATTTGACTGCCATAAACCCAATGGAAGGAACAATTTTTTATGGTAATAGAAAACAGGAAAGGGTGATTACGCTATATTAATATTCTTTTATTATTATTTTTTATTAAATAATAACTTGGTACATTGATGGATTTATGAGGTTCAGTGTACTGCTTTGGTATATGCTTTTTTTTTTTTTTTTTTTTGAGACAGAGCCTCAAGCTGTCACCCTGGGTAGAGTACCGTGGCATCACAGCTCACAGCAAACTCCCAACTTCTGGGCTTAAGTGCTTCTCTTGCCTCAGCCTCCCAAGTAGGCTGGGACAACAGGCGCCCATCACAACGCCTGGCT
>CAUYPK010015028.1:0-37444 GCA_963574355.1 Loris lydekkerianus
AGAAAAGAAATATCCAAAATCAAATCATAGATCAATGAAACAAAAGAATCATTCTTTTGAAAACAAAAGAATCATTCAGAAAATTAATGAAACAAGGAGTTGGTTTCTAGAAAAAATAAATAAAATAGATAAACCATTGGCTAGACAAACTAGAAATAAAAAAGTAAAATTTCTAGTAACCTCAATCAGAAATGATAAAGGGGACATAACAACTGTTCCCACAGAAATGCAAGAGATCATCTCTGAATATTACCAGAAATTCTATGCCCAGAAAATTGACAATGTGGAGAAAATGGATTAATATTTGGAATCAAATACTCTCCCTAGACTTAGCCAGGAAGAAATACAGCTCCTGAACAGACTTCCTGCACTGAGATTAAAGAAACAATAAAAAAGCTTCCAACCAAAAAATGCCCTGGTCCAGATGGCTTCACACCAGAATTCTATGAAATCTTCAAGGAAGAGTTTATTCCTGTACTGTAGGAATTATTCCAAAAAATTGAGCAGGAAGGAATCTTTTCCAACATGTGTACTGATTTATACCACTGGTATATGTATTCTTTAGTGAGTCAGCAGACATTTGTAAGGCAGAAATTAGATGCATGGGCTAACGGGGCTCTCAGAGAGCTATTAAAGGGAAAAACAAAAATATAAACATAAAAATATTCCCCAAGCTCCCATGAACATGCACTTAAAGCTGAGGAAACACACAAGGGCTTGTAGTACTCCATACAAACAAGTGAGCAGAGTTCAAAAGTCCTCCCATTTTATCCCATGGGAAAGACCCTCTAAAAACTACACCTACTTCCCCTACTAGGGTGCCATGGCACTCTACTGAAAGGTATAAAACTACACAAAACTGCATATATTCTCTACCTGCAAAACTGAATTCCAAGCACTCCCTTCCACTCTCACTCCAAGGTCTGGAGGCCTGTCCCCCAGGAATCCAGATTCTCAGGTATTCTCTCTAGAGGTATAGACAGGGCATGGACTGCTGCTGGTCAGTACTGATTCTGTGGCATGGGAGTAAGGAGAGGACAGTCCGCTGAGAGGGAAATATACAGGAGCAGCAGTGACCTGAGGCACAGAGCAGCAGCCTCAGTGGCAACAATAGGGCTCACTCTGGGATATTCCAGAGTCATACACCCTGTCTTTCTGGGCACCCAAAGGAGGCCAGGCATCTTCTTTGGTGGCAGCCACTGGAGGAAAAGATCTGGGACAGAAATGCAGGCCATGTGAGTACAGGGTTTGCCCAAGGCAGTACAGGCCTGGGCGCAGCACAGAGACTAGAATACACACATGGAGAGCCGGCAGATTCCCAGGGTGGGATTGACCCAGAGGACTGCTTTACTGAGCCTAAGATGGAACTGGCCCTCAGGAGATCATCACCCTAGACAAAAGAGGGCAGGAGGCTAGAACTGACAGCTAACAGTGCTGCAAATACAAACTACCAGGCAGCAATAAAGACAAGGCCTGAGGCACAGGTTCTGTGAACTCAAAACAGCTTCTCTTCTGAAGGGGAATTTAACAGGGACAGAAACAATTTCCACAAAGTTGTTCTGTCAGTAAAATCATTCAGGGGCGGGACTGAAACTGAGGGAACAGCCCCAGCCTCCATGAAGCATGTGGGGTTGTCAGGCCTCACCTACCCCTGCCAGATAGTGGCAGAGAGCAGGGGCCTGGCTGAGGAGACATAAATCTCCCTGTGATTCAGGCAGGTGCAAACCCCTAGAGTATTTGCTCATTGGAGGCAACTGGGTCACAGCCCTGTGAGTTATCAGTGACGTGGTGTGACAGAGGTGCAAGGTGGGGAAGGAGGCATCAACCTTCCCAGACTAATTTATTTTCTGGGTGGGTCCTCCTGACCTCACAAAGCACCGGAGCAAGTCATATTTGAGTTGAGTTGTCAACAGACCCCTGCAATCTAGTTGCCAGAGACCTTTTAAACTCTTTCACCTGAGACAGCTGTTGTCTGAGGCAATTGATTTGGACCTCTTAAACTGGGATAATCACCCATTATAATCCAAGTATCCAATCCCACTATCCAAGTGATACCCTGAGTGTGTGGTTGTAGGAAGGTTTGATTTTCCTTTTCCAATCATTACCTGTGGCGGGTGGGGTGACTTAATTGCTAGTATTTCTCCACAGCTGAGACTTCAACCCAGAATAATAGTTTCACTAGGGTCAGACAGAGACCAGCTGAATACAAGACAGAGCCACTTAGCCCCACCACACCAAGCAGGTGCCCAGTTTCTCAGGGGGTAGCACTGTACAGGTCCTTGACAAAGCTCCAGGGGAAAAGGTACAGACACAAGTCCCAGCTTTTGGGCCAAGAGCTGGGTAAGCACTACTCCTGGAGCCCCAAATCTAACTTCTCTTTATTGGCTCATCTAGTCAAATGGTGTAAAATAATTGTTGGGCAGAATCAGCGGAAAAACACTGGTAACATGAATGCCCAGTTTAGATCAACCCCCTCAAGGAAAGATACTGTGGACACAACTGAAGATCCCATTTATAAATAGATGGCCGAGATGTCGGAAATCAAATTCAGAATTTGGATTGCAAACAAGATTAACAGAATGGAGGAAAAGTTGGAATTAGAAATTCCAGGAGCATTGCAAAAGAATTCAATGAATTTAAAGACAAAAATCGCCCAAGATTTTGACACATAGAGACAAGAATTTGCAGCCCTCAAAGATCTAAAAAATACAGTAGAATCCCTCAGTAACAGAATGGAGCAAGCAGAAGAAAGGATTTCTGACATTGAAGACAAAGGTTTTGAATGCTTCCAAACTCTCAAAGAAGAAGAGAAATGGAGAGCAAAAACAGATCATTCTCTCAGAGAGCTCTGGGATAATTTGAAGAAGGCTAATATTTGCCTCATTGGAATCCCTAAAAGTGATGAAGTGGCCTCGCAAGGCACAGAGGCCCTTCTCCATGAAATTATGAAAGAGAATTTTTCAGACATGCCAAGAGATTCTGAAATTCAGATAGCAGACAGTTTCAGAACCCCAGCATGACTCAATCCCAATAAGACATCCCCCAGGCATATCATAATTAACTTTACTAAAGTTAATTTGAAGGAGAAAATTCTGAAAGCAGCCAGACATAAAAGGAAAGAATATTAGAATGACTGCAGATCTCTCTCCTGAAACCATTCAAGCCTTTGTCTTCAATGTCAGAAATCCTTTCTTCTGCTTGCTCCATTCTGTTACTGAGATATTCTACTGTATTTTTCAGATCTTTGAAGGCTGCAAATTCTTGTCTCAATGTGTCAAAATCTTGGGTGATTTTGTCTTTAAATTCATTGAATTCTTGAGACAACTTTTAAAATGTTCCTGGAATTTCTAATTACAACTTTTCCTCTATTTCATCGACTTTTAATCTACTAAAACAAAATAACTTTCAAACCATAAGCCTGTATCCAGCTAAACTAAGTTTCATTTATGATGGACAAATTAAATACTTTAATGACATTCACATGTTAAACAAATTTGCCATAACTAAACCAGCTTTCCAGGATATTCTCAGACCTATCCTCCACAATGACCAGTGCAATCCTCCACCATAAAAGTAAACTCACTCAGAAACTTTTGATCAAACTCCAACTTCCACAGTGGTGAAAGGATTAAAAGTGTCCACTGGACTTTCAAAAAACTCGATGCCCCAAATTCTACCAGGCTTATCAATATTCTCCATTAATGTGAATGGCTTAAATTGTCCTTTAAAGGGGCACAGGTTGACTGACTGGATACAAAAAACTCAGGCCAAATATCTGCTGCATATGAGAATCTCATCTTACCTTAAAAGATAAGTATAGACACGGGGTGAAGGGATGGTCATCCATATTTCAGGCAAATGGTAATCAGAAAATAACAGGTGTTGCAATTCTATTTGCAGATACACTAGGCTTTAAACCAACAAAAGTAAGGAAGGATAAGAATGTTCACTTCATATTTGTTAAGGGTAATACTCAATATGATGAGATTTCAATTATTAATATTTATGCACCCAACCAGAATGTGCCTCAATTTATAAGACAAACTCTAACAGACATGAGCAACTTGATTTCCTCCAGCTCCGTAATAGTTGGAGATTTGTTTTTTCTGTGTTCCATTACTTCTTTTTTTTTTCTTATTAAATCATACCTGTGTACATTAATGTAATCATGGGCATCATACACTGGTTTTATATACCATTTGACATATTTTCATCACACTGGTTAACATAGCCTTTCTGGCATTTTTTTAGGTATTGTGTTAAGACATTTATATTCTACATTTACTAAGTTTCACATGTACCCATGTAAGATGCCCTGTAGGTGTAATCCCACCAATAATAGTCAGAGATTTTAACATTCCTTTGGCAGTGTTGAACAGATTCTCCAATATGAAGAAATTTTAGATTTAAACTTAACCATACAACATTTGTATTTAACAGACATCTACAGAACATTTCATCCCAACAAAACTGAATACACATTCTTCTCATCAGCCCACAGAACATACTCCAAAATTCATCACATCTTAGGTCACAAGTCCAACCTCAGTAAATTTAAAGGAATAGAAATTATTTCCTGCATCTTCTCGGACCACCATGGAATAAAAGTTGAACTCAGTAACAACAGTAATCTGCAGACTCATACAAAAACATAGAAGTTAAATAACCTTATGCTGAATGACAGCTGGGTCATAGACGAAATTAAGAGGGAAATTGTCAAATTTGTGGAACAAAACAAAAATGAAGACACTAATTATCAGAACCTTTGGGATACCTCAAAGGCAGATCTAAGAGGGAAATTTATAGCACTGCAAACCTTCCTCAAGAGAATGGAAACAGAGGAAATTAACAACTTAATGGGACATCTCAAGCAATTGGAAAATGAAGAACATTTGATCCCAAAACCAGCAGAAGAAAAGAAATAACGAAAATTAGAGCAGAATTAAGGAAACAAAAGGATTATACAACAGATCAATAAATCAAAATGCTGTTTTTTTGAAAAGATCAGTAAAATAGACAAACTTTTGGCTTACCTAACCAGGAAAAAAAAAAAAAGAGTAAAATCTATTTCATCAATCAGAAATGACAAAGATGAAATAACAACAGACCCCTCAGAAATTCAAAAAACCCTTAATGAATACTACAACAAACTTTATTATCAGAAATATAAAAATCTGAAGGAAATTAACCACTACTTGGAAGCATGTCACCTTCCAAGACTTAGCCAGAATCAAGTGGAAAATTGGAAGAGGCCTATCCAAAGTCTAAAATAGCATCAACTATAAAAAATATCCCTAAAAAAAAAGCCCAGGACCAGATGGCTTCACGTCAGAATTCTACCAAACCTTTAAAGAGGAATTAGTACCTATATTACTCAAGCTTTTCCAAAATATAGAAAAAGAAGGAATACTACTCAACACATTCTATGAAGCAAACATCACCCTGATCCCCAAACCAGGAAAAGACCCAACAAGAAAAGAAAATTATTGACCAATATCTCTAAAGAATATTGATGCAAAAATATTCAACAAGATCCTAACAAACAGAATCCAACAACACATCAAACAAATTATACACCATGACCAAGTGGGTTTTATCCCAGGGTCTCAAAACTGGTTCAATATAAAACAATTATAAATATAACTCAGCACATAAGCAAATTAAACAACAAAGACCATATGATTCTCTCAATTATGCAAAAAAAGCTTTTGATAATATCCAGCATCCCTTCATGACCACAACCCTTAAGAAAATTAATATAGAAGGGATTTTTCATAAACTGATAGAGGCCATCTACAGCAAACCCACAGCCAATATTGTACTGAATGAAGTTAAATTTAAATCATTTCCACTCAGATCAGGAACCAGACAAAGTTGCCCATTGTCTTCACTATTCTTTAACATTGTAATGGAAGCTTTAGCCACCGCAATTAGGGAAGAAAAGGCAATCCAGGGTATCCACATAAGGTTAGAAGAGATCAAACTTTCACTCTTTGCAGATGATATGATTGTATATGTAGAAAACACTAGGGATTCTCCTACAAAACTGTTAGAAGTGATCAAGGAATACAGCAGCATCTCAGGTTACAAAATCAACATTCATAAATCAGTAGCCTATATATATACCAACAATACTCAAGCTGAAAAAAACAGTCAAGGACTCTATCCATTCACAGTAGTGCCAAAGAAAATGAAATATTTGAGAGTTTATCTAACAAAGGATGTGAAATATCTCTGTAAAGAGAAGTATGAAACTCTAAGAAAAGAAATAGCTGAAATGTTAACAATGGAAAAATGTACCATGCTCATGGCTGGGAAGAATCAAGATTGATAAAATGTTCACACGACCCAAAGCAATATATAATTTTAATGCAATCCCTATTAAAGCTCCACTGTCATACCTAAAGATCTCAAAAAAATAATATTTCATTTTATATGGAATCAGAAAAAAACCTTGAATAGCCAAGACATTACTCAGAAATAAAAACAAAGGAGGAGAAATCACACTACCAGACCTCAGACTATACTATAAATCGATAGTGATCAAAACTGCATGGCAATGGCACAAAAACAGAGAAGTAGATGTCTGGAACAGAATAGAGAACCAAGAGATGAACCCAACTACTTATCCTTATTTGATCATTGACAAGCTAATTAAAAACACTCAGTGGGGAAAAGATTCCCTATTTAACAAATGGTGCTGGGTGAACCTGCTAGTGACCTATAGAAGACTAAAACTGGACCCACACCTTTCACCATTAACTAAGATAGACTCTCACTAGATTAAAAATTTAAACTTAAGACATGAAACTATAAAAATACTAGAAGAAAGTGCTTGGTAAACTAGTGAAGAAATTGGCCTGGGTGAATATTTTATGAGGAGGACCCCGGGCAATTGAAGCAGCATCAAAATACACTACTGGGACCTGATGAAACCAAAAATCTTCTGCATAGCCAAGAACACAGTACGTAAAGCAAGCAGACAGCTCTCAGAATAGGAGAAGATATTTGCAGATTATGTCTCCAACAAAGGTTTAATAACCAGAATCCATACAGAACTCAAACGTATTAGCCAGAAAAGAACAGGTGATCCCATCTCAGGCTGGGCAAGGGACTTGAAGAGAAACTTCACTGAAGAAGACAGGTGCACAGCCTACAGACATATGAACGAATGCTCACCATCCTTAATCACCAGAGAAATGCAATTCAAAACTACTTTGAGATATTATCTAATTCCAGTAAGATTAGCCCACATTTCAAAATCCCAAGACCGGAGATGTTGGCATGGATGTGGAGAAAAGAGAACACTTCTACATTGCTGGTGGGAATACAAACTAATATGTTCCTTTTGGAAAGAAGTCTGGAGAACACTTACAGATCCAAAAATAGACCAGCCATTCTATCCTACAATTCCTCTATTAGGTATATACCCAGAAGTCCAAAAATCACATTATAGCAAAGGTATTTGTACCAGAATGTTTATTGCAGCCCTAGTCATAATTGCTAAGTCCTGGAAGAAGTCCAATTACCCATCAATCCACCAATGGATTCATAAATTGTGGTATATGTACACCATGAAATACTATGCAGCCTTAAAGAAAGATGGAGACTTTACCTCTTTTATGTTTAAATGGATGGAGCTGGAACATATCCCTTTTAGCAAAGTACATTAAGAATGGAAGAAAAAGTATCCAATGTACTCAGTCCTACTATGAAACTAATTTATAGCTTTCATATGAAAGCTATAACCTAATTATAACCTAAGAATATGGGGAAAGGGGAAAGGAAGGGTAAGGAAGGGGGGAGGAGGGGCAGAGGGAGTGTAATTGGTGGGACCACAGCTATGGTGTATCTTACAAGGGTATATGTGAAACTTACTAAATGTAGAATATAAATGTCTTAACACAATAAATAAGGAAATGCCAGGAAGGCTATGTTAACCAGTGTGATGAAAATATGTCAAATGGTATATAAAACCAGTGTATGGTGCCCCATGATTACATTAATACACACAGCTATGATTTCATAATAAAAAAATAAATAATAAAATATATAAAAATACGGAAAAAAGAATTATTTATCGAAATTAACTTTGCCTTGAATAACATATAAAATATAAATCTACATAGAAATTGAAAGTAATTCTAGTTGTCATTGAAGACCTCAATAGTTCTAATATTTTTGAATGTATATTATTCCTTGCTACTAGTTGCCTTACTGGCTAGCAACAATCCCAGTTCACTTTTCATTCTGCCTGTGTCATCACCTTCATGTCCCTAATGAGGGTACTCACCAATGGACAGCTGCACTCAGCAAACATTGCTGAGCTGAAAAATAGATCTTGCATAACACTGATCATTTCATTTGCTCTGTCAAACTTAGCTACACTGACAGGGCATACAACAGGGTAGAATAATTATGGAGATGACTGCAGAGAAGCCATTAGGAAGGTCACACTCTGAGATCTCCTTTTATATTTTTTAATTACTATTTGGGGAAAGTGTGCCTACATATTTTACACTGAAAACATTTTCTCACACATTTTTCATTTATTTCTGAACTACCCTTGCTTGGAACACAGTAAGCAAAGACAAATTAAGCTATTGGAAATCTCATCAGCTCACCCCACATTCTTAAACAAATCTCAGAATGAGGCAAACACAATATATTCAAGTCATCGTGGTGGACTAAATCATTATTTCAAGTTGCATAAGAAACTTCATTAAAAAAGTAATAAGTTCAATATGAATGTAAATGAATATAAAAGTCATTCTGGGAGGTCAGTAGGGATGGAGGATTAAATGTTAATGATTAGAAAAGTTCATAAGGAGAAAAAGTAAATCAGTCCTTTATGGGAATTGTAGAGGATCTTAAAAACCTAACTTTGCAGTATTATTGTGCAATTTCCTGTCAATGCAATTCTAGCCAGCCAAATCCTAATGAATTTTCCACTTGAAATGATTGATTAGCCCTGATTAAGGATACTAATCCTATTTAGTCACTTCTTATCTCACAGAGACCTGCTTGTCATTTGAAAAGCAGAAAGTTCAGGCAAGCCAGCACTGATTGGTTGGCATTGAACAGAACATTTCTGATATTTCCAGAGAAATGAGGACATTGCTCATTGCGAACAGCCACAGAAAGTTTGATTGCCAGCTTGATGAACATGCACTTGGCTTTCTGAAAGGAATTTTTCATTAAAAGAGGAATTCAGATTTCACTACTATTGAAATCAGGATTCTTGTGATGAGCCAGGGACAAGGGGTACACAGTGACCCAAGCTTTCTCAGGGTCAGCCCTGAACCTGCCTACTGCTCTCGCCCCTCAGCCTTTCACAAAACGAAAGAACATCTACTGAAGACCACCTTCTTCTTTCATAGGCAAACATTTTTTAATATAACATTTACTAACTGTAGTTTATCATTTGTTAATTATGTTCTTTACCCAAGTTCTCTTTCAGATTCTATTAGCTCTCAACTAATCCTTTTCATATTTGATAGAAAAAGTTTCTTAATTTTTTAAAATTTTGATTTCAGTTAAATAGCTGTGATGACTAGATATTTTAAAATGTCCAAGTAGGCTTTTTTCCTCTAATATATTTTCATTACTCTCAATCATAGAATGGACTAAAATTTTAAAACTACTTTATTTTAGGATTCCTGGGATTTGACATTTCCCATTACAATACAATTAATCTATATATTATTTATTTCAGTGATGAAGTAGTGATTATGAAATGAAGAAGAGGGGTATGTATCAATATATCCAGGCATGAGTACATACTTAAATGTAATTTATGATGTTTCTTTATATCAGGGACTTACATATAATAAGAGTAAAGTGAAAATTATCTCTTCTTTTCCATTGATTTGCCAATACTCTAATTTTAGTAAAGATTGTTACAATACAGTCTTTTAATACTTTCCTATGTGTGTTCTGTATTCATTTTCCATCACTGAGTAATGAATTACTACACATTTAGTAGCTTAAAACAATGCACATTCGTGAAGTCCCAGCTTCTGTGAGTCAAGAGTGTGGGTGTGAATTACATAACATCTTGAGATCTTCATGGTCTCACAAGGCTATAGTCAAGGTGCTGGTGGTATGCACTCTCATCTGGAGAATTGACTAGGGAGGAATACTCATTGAAGGTAGCAGAGTTTATTTTTTTTGCTTGTGTATGCTCAAGAGCCCCAGTTCCTTACTCTCTCTCAGGTTGAAGCTATTCTCAGGTTCTAGAGACCACCCAGTTTTCTGCTAGGTGGCCCTCTCAATAAGCATGTGTCAGCTTGCTTTTTCAAGGCAGGGAGTCTTTCCCTACAGTTTGCTAAGACTAAGTTTTATAAGATGGAACATAGTAGAAATGACATCCCACCACTTTTGCCCCGTGCTATTGGGTGGGGGTAACACAGAGATTCCATCCACATACGAAGGGATATTATTTATAACAGTGAAGACAGAGATCATGAGGGCTATGTCAGAATTCTAGCTGCCACACTTTTGTCATAAAAAGAGTTTATAATATTTTTGAATTTGTTTCAAACTTTTTTTTGCTATTTTATGAATTTAGTCCTCTAGTTGTGATACATAGCTGCTTGAATTTATTCTATATTTTAATTTGGGAGAAAATGCTATCTCTAAAATATATAATCTTCATAACCAGAAGCATTACATAGTATGAATATATTCAAATGTTTATTTTCTCTCTTTAAAATATAATTGTCTTCATATCATTCACATATATTCTAGTTGAGGGACATTTTTTGTCAAGAATATTTCTGGAAAAAATGGCTATTTGTGTAAACTAGCAGTTCCTGGCTCCTATGAAGCTCTCAATAAATATTAGGTATAACTGTTTTCTGTGTTATTATTATTTTATTCACCTGGAGCAGTGATTTTCAACTGGTGTGCTGTGAAAGGATCTTAGGTGTGCTGCAAAAACTTTTAGAGATTATTAAATTATTTTCAAAAGAAGTTCAAAGCACAGTAAGCATATTTTTTACTCTTTTTTTTTAATCAACATAATTTAAATGTGATGTAGGATGTTTAGCTGTATGTTCAAGTGTACTGTGAGATAAAACACTGCCCTAGAGTTTCAAAAGGAAAAGAAAAAGAGAGAACGAGCGGGAGAAGGAGAGGAAAGTAAAAGGAAGTGGGGAATAAAAAGAGAAGAAAGAGAGAGAAGGGAGAAAAGATAAAAGGAAAAAGATAGGGAAAGAAAGAAAAAGTAAAAAAAACTTAACTTAAAATACCCACAGGTATATTCAGATTTTATGAAGTCTGAGGCTTATACAATATCAAGTCCCTCTTTGATAAAAAAAAAAAAAAATACAAAAGCAATGTATTTTTGCAAAATTAGAGAAACATATGATCGTGTAAATACCTTATTAAAGTTCTTCCCAGGCCCTAGAAAAGGCCCATTCAAGGGAGTGACCCTAAAGCTCAATTTCATTAACTTCAAGGTGAATATGTTTTTATAGAAAATCAAAACAGGAATTTGAAGCAATATAGGTCTTGAAAATAAAACTAAAATTTTCTTCAAAAACCTTGCATTAACATGTAAAGAATAAGAATGATGATGAGGATCATAGAGATTCTTTCATCCCGTGTGTCTCTTTTTAGCAAAGACATTAAAATAATCAATTTACTATCTGAATTAGAAGTATAGTATTGCACAGAAGGAAAAAGCCTGAAACCAACTTCTTTCTGACAGAGGGATGGGTGGGTAGGGTGTGGTAGTTTGGTAGAATATTAGGGAAGTCAAATCCAAGGTTTCTCACTATTGTGCCCAAGGTAAGAGAGGAGCTTCTAAAAAGAGAGATGATAGGAAGCCTGAGAACTTTATCAGAGAGTATCAGGGGAATAGGATAGGCTACAGGCCATGGGACATCCAGGTGACTCAGGAATGGTAGGGCAGAGGTGGTGACGAACCTTCTGACTCTGGGTGCTCCTAATCAGTGAGAGCCCCTGTGTGAGAAATACGGAATGCAGAGTTTCTCACCTTGTTGACAGAACCAGGGGACTTCAGACCTCCAGGGAACTGACCTGACACCACATGTCAGAGTCCAAAGGCCATTGAGTAAAGAGGGTGAGACTGACATTAGGCATAAGATCAAAAATGTACAGAATTTGAGAATATTACAGGAACATTTATAAAGTTTACAGGCAAAATGTATTAAATCAAGAATTCCATATATATGTAAACATGAAGACAAATTGATAACAATAAAATTCATTGTGAATATAATTAATCTCTCAGATTATATCAAATTATATAGCTATGTATATTAACCCATACAATATACAAATCTACATATACACAAAGGGTGTCTCAAATGTATACACATTATAAGAAAGAAAAACTATATGAAAATCGTAATGCTCAATACACACTGATAACAAAAGTTGAATACAAGTCATGTTGAGCAACTCATAACTGCAGAAGTCAAATGTGACTTGAGTATTACAGATATAACAGAGCTTTTTTCTCTTAAAACGTGTGTCTTTTTTTGGCACTTTCTGTACGTATATAGGTATATGTGTGTACATATAATTTCCAAGCTTATCAAAAATTATAAAAATGTAACAAGTATATTTATAATTCTTTTTCACATCATTTATTATCAAATACATATTATAGAGAGAGGGTACCAAAAAATGTATACACATTTTAAGAGATGCTATCTATTTATTACCTTTTGAAGATGAATTGAATTATGGTAGCAAGTATAAAGTTCATTCAAAAGACGGCATTAATCAAATGAATGCTGGTGTCACCACCGAACAGACAGGACAGCCAAAGAAAATGGCAGAAACACTGTTACTGTTGGAGGAGTACAAAGACCATTTTGGAGTGGTATTTGAAATTGGAGAATGTAGCATGTTTGTTGTAGAATTATTATCTCTATCACATAATTGTTCATAATATTAATATTATATATCTATTATATTATATATCTATTTAAGGACTTGCAACTTTTTTCTCAGAAAACAGGCCAATATAACACCATTAGTTGACCATAGAATATTTTTAAGAATTATTTCACAGAAAATTCCCCCAAAAGTGTCTTGACTCCTCACTGTCCAATCTCTTCTTTAATCCATTCCAGTCAAGATTTCTTTCCCACCATTAATCACCTCATCTTTCAAAATGTAATTATTAATTGCCAAACTGCAATCTATTCACTCTTACAACATCACTAGAAATTACTTACCTCCTTTCTTTTCTCTACAGACACCCCCCTCCAGAAACACTCAGGTGATTCTACCTAGGTCTTGGTTTTAAATACTACCCATAACTTAATCACTCCTGTTACTCACTTGCCCCAGGCCCTCAGCTTCGCTTCAGGTGATTATATCCTATTGTCAAATCAATGTCTCTGTTGAGATATATTTAATAGACAAACTCAAAATTAGCATCCAAGACAGACTCCTAGATGTATCCATCTCCTAAAACTCTGCTTTTCTCTACGCCTTCTCTCTCTCATCAAGTGAAACTATCAAGCTCAGACCTAAAATGGAATTAATAACATTAGCTTGTAATTTCTTTACCCACAGCCACACATCCAATTCATGAGCAAATCCTCTGGACTAGGTCCTCTCTAGCACTAGGTCAATCTTGACAAAGTCCCCATCCTCACCACCCTGCCAGATTACTGGAACTGCCTGCCACCTGGTGTCACTGCTGTCTTCATTCCTCCAGAGTGGGCTGCACACAGTAACAGACAGGACACATGCAACACTTAGGTCAGGGCGTTCTCTCCCTGCTCAGTGCCTGTCAACAGTTTTCAAAAAACAATTTTCCAGGGGTGGTGCCTGTGGCTCAAAGGAGTAGGGCGCCAGCCCCATATGCCAGAGGGGGCAGGTTCAAACCCAGCCCTGGCCAAAACTGCACAAAAAAAAAAACAAAAAAAACAAAAAAAACACAATTTTCCAGAGCAGTAAAATAATCTGGCCTTATTCACCCTTCATCTCCCAGCTAATGACATTTTCCTCCTCCCTCACTCTGCTCCACTCACACCAGTTTGCTTGCTCTTCTGTAAATCACCTAATCACTGCCTCACCGTTTTACACTGCCTATTCCCTCAGGTATGCCCCCATACCCGTATATCTATACCTGCTCAGCCCTATACAGCATGTGGTTATCTGTTCAAATGTCACCTTCTCAGGCCTTTCCGGAACACCATAGTTAAACTTCTGTCCCCACCCATCCTGCCACACCTTATCTTTCTTTATCTAACTTCATAGTATTTATTACAACTTCAGGGTACACCAGTTTCCATTTATGCATTAATTGCTTGTAACCGCCCCCAAAATATATAATCCCTTTTTTATATTTAAGAACTTTGAAGCAGGTTCACATTACTTTTGTAATCTGAAGCAATAAATGATCTTAACCAGAAACTGTAATAATGTACAACATGGAAGATAATAATGGGAGAATGCTTCCTAACAAAACCATAATATTTTATCATATCCTTGCAAAAGATTAGAAGTTTATTACTATTTAACTCGAAAAACTAATAAATTACACAAAATGAAGGTAAGAAAACAAAATCTCAAAATTGCAGATGCTGGCATGGATATGCAGAGAAAGGAACACTTTTACACTGCTGGTGGGACTGTAAACTAATACAACCTTTTTGGAAGGAAGTATGGAGAACCCTCAAAGAACTCAAGCTAGACCTCCCATTTGATCCTACAATCCCATTACTGCACAGCTATCCAGAAGGAAAAACTTCCTATTACCATAGGACCCTTGCACTAGACTGTTTATTGCAGCTCAATTTACAATTGCCAAAATGTGGAAACAGTCTAAATGCCCACCAACCCAGGAATGGATTAACAAGCTGTGGTATATGTACACCATGGAATGGTATATGGTATATGGACACTATTCAGCCATTTTAAAAAATGGAGACTTTACAGCCTTTGTATTAATCTGGATGGAAGTGGAACACATTATTCTTAGAAAAGCATCACAAGAAGGGAGAAGCATGAATCTTATGTATTCAATTTTAATGTGAGGATAATTAATGACCTCATACATGTTGGGGCTAGGGAGAGCAGACAGAGGGAAGGAGGAAGAGGGTAGGGTCTTGGTGTATGACACACTTTTGGGGGGCAAGACACAATTGTAAGAGGGACTTTACCTAACAAATGCAATCAGTGTAACCTGGTTTCTTGTACCCTCAATGAATCTCCAACAATAAAAAAAGAAAAAGAAAACTGCATATTAAGAATTAAGAAAAAGAAAAAACTGCATTTGTAAATATATTTTTTACAAAGCAATTTAACTAAAAAATAAAATCTTTTTTTTGTAGAAAAAGACAATAAAATTTATAAACCTCTGATAAATCTGATCTAAAAAAGAAGAAAAATAATCAGAAATGATAATGAGAAAAAGATTTTAAATATAGCTAAAGAACAGATTGAAATTTAAGGCTATAAACATATTCAAGAAATGTGAGATCTACTGAATAAACTGGGAAGGCAAATTCAGAAAGATATAGAAAACTTGAATAGAAAAATAAAATTTTAATTCCAAAGAGTTTTACGTCCATTAAAATGTTTACAAATTGTTTTCCCAGAGATTATTAGGGTGTGCATATCTAATATGTAAACAACTTCCAATTGAACTTAAGATGAAGAAATGTGTTATCTTTATTCCTCCTGAAATTGCTAAAATAAAAAGAAAATAATTTTAAAGGATATAGTAACTCAGACAGATAATGGAAGAGAAGTTAACACCAGACAGGAGAAGTTACTGCAGGTTTGGAAAGTGAAAAGACAATGGACAATAGTAATTGTGTTAAGTTTCAGCCTTCTAAGTTCTGCTAATGGCCTATAGTATGGAGGAAGCCAACAAGAGTAAAAGAATTTCTATGCAAAGGCCTGGGAGGCTCAAGAATCAGAGGCAACAGGTATCACTCACTGAAGGATTTATGAGACATGGGGGTGTCTGGCTAAAAAAGGGATATTGATTAAACTTGAGCATAATGATATTCACTCTTTAGAATCCCTTTCCAATCCCATGTAGCCAAGTGGCTACCTTTTCCTAATTCTAGATGACACCAGAATGTTTATAATTTGTGAAAGCTCTGGACAGCAGAGGACAAAGTTTAGCATGCTACTGAAGGAAAAAAGGACATTTAAGTGCAAGTCTACATACCCAACTGAGAGCCCTCAGAATTCACCTTCCCATCCCCTTCCCAGGAACACCAGACCTAGAACATGACATGTACACACAGCAATACCTCAGTAATGGTAGGTAGGTAGGTAAGTAGGTAGATATGAGCAGGGCCAATGATGGATGCAGTTAGGCTATTTTGGATTGGTCTGGGTAAGCTGACCTGGGCTATCATGAGAATGAGGGTGATAAAGACCCTGTAGGTGGGCTGTTATTAAGAGCTTGACAGTGGGTTATTTTCAAGACCTTGCAGGTGGGCTGTTTTGAGAACAAAGTAAATTATGACTCTTGGAGACTTCCAAGAAGCAGCTAATATGCCTCAAAGGTTTGTATAAAACCCAGAGGCTTCCATTTTCACAGTGCCTGCAATCACTAGGACAGGGCCTGCCTTGCTATGCAGGCTATTGACAAATACTTTCTTTTACTTGCTAAAACATTATTCACTCTTTCCAATTATTTTAGCAACTACCTCCAGCCACCACCATGCCACTCTATTAGTAGCAAGCTATTTCATCCTGTATGAGGACTACAGACACAATTTTAAATAAGTAGTTTATTGTCTCACTCTTAAATATTATAAACAGTTGAGAAAAGTTTCTAACATGAAAGACAGCAACAGGAACAAAAAACATGAAAGTAAGCTTTTAGAATAAACAGAAATGTTAATAAAGAGTTTGGCTACATAAATTTTTAAGCCCAAGAAATATAAGAGAATATTAAATCCTTAGTATATGGAAGCCATGAAGAGGAAATATTTGGAAAAAATGAGATATTAAAAATTAAAATTAGGCAGCAGAAATATAACTTCAATAGAAGAGTTGGAAAATTAAGTTGAGAACTTTACCTTTGTAAAAAATAGAACAACAACAAAAAGATAAAATGGAAAGGGGGGGGGAAACTCAGTTAACCACTTTAGAAGAACCAATGTTTAACTTTTATATATTTCAGAAGAAGTGTGCTAACGCTTAATATTGTTTCTTTAAAAATCAAAAGCAAAGTAATCATCATGGAAATAGTGTGATAAATTTTTGCGATACTCGTGAAAATGGCTTAGAGATTGATGGAGCCAATCAGATGGCCAGAAAAATGCACGGGAAAAGGCCATGCTGAGATAACTCATCGTGAATTTTCTTATCTCTATAAAAAAGATCCCAAAAGCCTCCAGAATAGAATTTTGTGTAAAAAAAAAAAAAAAAAAACTTTTAAAGAATAATCAATGACATTGGCATCAAACAATTCATAAAAGCAACCTAGAACCTCAAAGATAAGCAACGAAATTCCAAGATAAAATTATTTTGAACTCTAGAATTCTATGACGAGGCAAGCCAAGAATTAAATGTGATAGTAGAATAAAGATATGATTTTAAATTCAAGGTCTCGAATAATCTACAAATACTTAGATGTTCATACAGAATGCTCCCCTCAAGGGAGAGAATAAATGAAAAGAGAAAAAGACACAGCATTTCCCAAACAGGTTGGGCCTCACGAGTAAAACAGAAAGGGTCTTCACAGGATGAAGAAGATGAAAATCCCAGGATGATAGTTGTCAGCAGATCTGGAGAGCTTCTAGTGTAGAATGAAGCAGGAGGGCGGAAGCCTCCAGGTAGCTTATTTCTCAAAAGAAAAATAAATTACATTTTACCTGATATATTGAACCACTGCAAAAGAGTTTTACTTTTTTTGAGCAATTTTAAGAAAAATTTATGATCGGTATAGAAACAAGTGAGTAAGTGAAAAGTCAAGGGCATTATAATTTCCAGGAAAAATGAAAGTTTTATGAGGCCAAAAAAAAAAAAAAACAATGTCATATCTAAAAAGATTGGTACATTTTAATATGTAAATTAAAACCTCTGTATGACAAAAGATATGACTAAGTTAAAATAGTTATAATCAAAATAAGTGGGGAACTAACATGTATATGTACTAATATATAAATATAATAAACAAGTGATTATTTTCTAGAAAATACAAGAAACTACTGCAATTCAAGAATAAAAAGAAAACTTCTGTTTTAAAAAATCTTAAAAATGGAGTCAAATTCACAAAAAGTATATTAAAAGATTATTAGGATTCAAAGAAATACAAGTTAAAAAATGAGATTTTTTCACCCATCACAATTTTTTTTAATTTGCTAATATCAAGTACATCTGGTGCTTGAGCCTACAGGTACACCTATACAATTCGTGAGTATAGATGTTTTAAAAGAAAATTTAACACTGACTTTGTACATAAGAATATGCATTAGAGTGCTGTGTGTAATAAAAGAACACACAGAGAAAAATGGAGGGGGTGAGGGTAAGGAAAAGAAGAAAAAAAAGAAGAAGAAAAAACATAGTTACTAATTCTCACATAAATTGGATTCGATTTTGACTAAAGCACATTACTTAAATATTAATTTTTACTTCAACTTCTTAATATGTTATTTAGGGTACAGGATACTGCATCCTCATTTATAAGTGAATTATCTTTGTAATTTCTCCTTTAAAATAACATTTTTTCTAATTTTAATATCAGGTGTGTCTAGATTAAGTAGAATGATTTTGAAGTATTTCTTCTTTTTCTATTGTCTATAAGATTTGGCATAATCTATTCTTTGAAATTATCTTTTATCTTTATTTATAAATATTAGTTGTCTATTCTTTGATACTTTGGGAAAAAAATAAGAAGAAGTAGTTAATTGATGACTTCATACTGAACCTCAGAGTCAAAGCATTCTATAGTAGACATACTCTTATTTGACAATGTGAATGTTACTTTCTTTGTATTACTATTATTATTATTATTGCTTAATACTTAGTTGCAGCAATCGTCTGATTTCTTTTCTGAATGTATTTGTCTTCATTCTTTGCTAGATTTTTATTTCTGATTCCTATCTTAAACATTGGTAATGTTGTTAAAGTTTAAGCTTTTTTAATTTTGTGAAAGCAAAAAGTGGAAGCTAATGAACACATGTATATGTGAAAACAAAAAAAAAAAAAAAAAGAAAGAACACAAAAGTTCACCAACAAGAAAATTATTAAAAGAAACCATATTATTAAAGAAACCAATATTAAAGATGCCATGAAAGTCTGCATCGTAGCTAAAATAAATAAATAAAACTAGGAAAACAGTGACATGTCTATGTAATGATTTGACTATATTTTCAAGACCAATTATTTAATAAAGCAAGTGGACAGCATACTAATATTATTTATGCAAAAGTGTCACAAAAATCCTATGTAGTCCATAAGTGTAATGTCTGACATGTCACCAAACTAAGTGACAATGATTGAAAAAAAATTGGAATTAGGGGCACTGGTCATAAAAGAACATGAGAGTTTCCTGTAATATATGATCTTTTTATTATTTAAAAAAATGTGCTCATTTATTATTGCTTGTGCACATGAACAATAAATACACTACAAGGGTATTTTATATGTCATTATACAGAGAATATTAAAAATTATGTTAGTAAATTATAATTCGAGAATGTCACCTGAAACTCACAGGAGAAAAAGGTACAGTAGCTTCAACAGATATGCAGATCTAGAATATCTAATGTTTGTATGCTAAGGATTTAAGAAGCCACATATAGAGCAAAATCAATAATCAGAAATAACTCAATAAGATTATCTCATTTCACAGAATTACCTGATCTGTAGATCTATGGGATCTCACTAAGTACCAAGAAAAATAATGGAGCAAGCTCAGCAAATACATAAGCATTATTTAAAATGAAAATATAAATAAGACAATAAATTGTGGTATATGTACACCATGGAATATTATGCAGACTTAAAGAAAGATGGAGACTTTACCTCTTTCATAATTACATGGATGGAGCTGGAACATATTCTTTTAGCAAAGTATCTCAAGAATGGAAGAAAAAGTATCCAATGGACTCAGTCTTACTATGAAACCAATTTATAGCTTTCTTATGAAATCCATAACCCAATTATAGCCCAAGAAGAAGGGGAAAAGGGAGAGGGAGGGGAGGGGAGGAGGGAGAATGGGTGGAGGGACCACACCTATGTTGCATCTTACAAGGGTATATGTAGAATATAAATGTCTAAACACAATAACTAAGAAAAATGTGGTGACGGCTATGCTAACCAGTTTGATGAAAACATTTCAAATTGTATATAAAACCAGCACACTGTACTCCATGATTGCATTAATGTACACACAGCTATGATTTAAATAAATAAATAAACAAAGACAAGTTAAAATATTTAAGGGAGAAGACAAAGGTATTACTTACAGATGGCTTCTTAAAAATTAAGCTGACTTCAAACCTAATTTGCAAACTGCAGGTGTTTTTTGATAAAATGACTTATGGTTAGACAGCTAGCAGTGGGCTTGCTGGATCTAATGGTAGGTCTATGTTTATTTTTTTTAAGAATCTCCATACTTTTTGCCATAGAGCTTGCGCTAATTTGCAATCCCACCAACAATAAGGGTTCCTTTCTCTCTGCATTCACACCAGCATCTATTGTCTTTTTATTTTTTAACAATTGTCATTATGAGCACTATACGAAGTATCCATGTAACAAAAACATTTGCATTCCCTTAACATTTTGAAATAAAAAAAGAACAGTCTTTCAAAAAGAAAGATGTCTTCAAACAATGTTGAAGAAAATATTTGTTATGGAGATGTTTGAAGGGAGGGTTCAATGACTGTTGGATGTGAATGCCAATGGTGAACTGAGATGTAAGAGCACATTGACTTCTCTGTCTGGGTCCAGTGAGTGATAAGCTGTCATTCACTGAAAGCGCCAACACCAAAAGAGGAGCAGATTTAGGTCTAGAACACAGATGCTAAATTTAAAGCAATGGGAATGGATAAATAGCTCCTAAATTATAATTCTGAAAAATAGGGGGAAATGATCACATTGGCTCCTCTCACTTCTAACCACTGATAAAAATGGGCCTCAATGGTCGCAAGGCATAAAACAGGCTCAAACATAGCAACAACTCTTGTGATAAGCCTGAAACTCATTTTGATGCTCCACTTGGGTTATTATAAATATCAGTGATGTGCAACATTTCCTTAATGGTGTATTCCAAGGAAGACTCAGGAAGTAATTTGATGCTTTTTAAGTACTAAAACTTTACAACGTGTGTTTAAATCATCCTGCCTTCACTGGTTTTTTATCATTAATTCCCCAAGAGATAACACTGTTGATTGACTATACAAATGCCATTTCCAAGCCCTTATTCCCTTGCCATTTGTTATTATAGATTGATGCTTGAAAGGCACATTTTGCTCATATTTATTTTTAAGCTTCTTCAAAGCTAAGAGCAATCACAAGACTCAAGTATAAAATGTAATCAGAAATCTGCTTGGTGAAGAAGGCTTCTAGAAAAGTTATGTTTTTCTCCAGATAAAAAGAAGAAATGACCATCATCATCCTTCTCCATCCTGCTTTGCACACAGATGTTACGCCTTGAGCTGTGCTTGCCTCCTCCATATCCTGAGCTCTAGCCAAACCACTGCACAATTCACTTCAGATGACGGGGCAAATGTGTGCATTTTTGCTAAGAACACTAATGATACAGAGCATCCCTGAATAAATTCCAAAAAGCATCAGGGTATATTGCCAATTTTTTAATTCAAAAAATTGTTAGACATTTTAAATTATCAGGTAGATTAGGAAGGGAGAATAAAGCAAGAAAGAGCAAAAGCAAATGTAGTATTGAGATAACAGAACAAAAAAGAACAGGTAATTTCCATATGCCTGGACAGGATATCTGGAATTTTATAATTTTTCTAGTCCTTCATTACTTTTCAAAAGGTAAGGCAACCTGTAAATACGAACCAAAGTCATAGGGCATTTCATAAAATTTCCAAGAATATCTAAAACTGTTTGTGTTTTAATGCCTATTTTTCCCACTATTCTACTAGTACCATCAAATGAAAATTTGAGAAAATGTAAATATTCTTACAGCTGTAAAAGTGTTTATGTTTTTAAATCAATATTTTAAGTCCAACCACAAAGCATTGTGAGACAGTTTCCATGGTTACTGCTATTAAATCCAGCAGCCATAAAACATTTACCAAGTTGCTTTAGAAAAAATTTGTGCCATCAATCATTTTTAAAAATTTGAAATGTTTATCTTCATTACTAAGAATCTCTGTTGTATGATGATAATAATTCTGAAAATTCAGCAGATGCATTACATTAAATGAACAATGTACAGAATTCACTATAGAAAAATGCATATCTAAATTTATTTTCCTTTTATTCTCAAATAATTACTGTATGAAAAGATAAACACACACATATGTGCTTGCCATGGTATATTAAAAAACAAAATAAATGTGGAATAGTCAAGGTCTTAATTTTTCTGGAAAATTGTACTTATATTTTTAATAGGGTGAGACTTTGTATTTCTGGACATTAATCTATCAAAATGAAAATACATATTAAAAATAAAACCTTATGATCTTTTAATTTAAGTATGATAGTTATAATAAGAAATTAATCAATAATAAATCAAGACAAATATTAATAGCATAAAATATTTCCACAAATCTTTTTCTTCCAATGATTCCATTTCATTATTTTTCAATTATCATAAAAGACTTTGAACAAAATACAGTGAGACCCTTTTTCACCCTTCCACTAGTCTCTCTCATACAGGACTACTAATTTTTACTCTTTAGCTGGTTTTGTTCTGGTGTTGACCCATAACCAGACTTCTAAATAATATGCATCCTCTACTATCATTGATTAGATTTTATTTATTGCCTTTGTGTCAGGGCACATGAGATTTGTTTTAAATTCTTTATACTGCTTTACCTCCCCATCACCCAATATGTTTATGTAATGTAACTACGCCTAATTGTGTGAAGTAATTCCTGAGGAAATGTAACTAACCAGATAATTATCAGAAAGGAAAGCAAGAAAGGAATTCTAAAAAAACAAAAAACAGTTAATGGTTCAAATAGAAAACCAATAGTTAAACAGCACATTCCAACCCAAATCATAACTGTATTAAGTAATAAACTGAATAAATATCACAATTTCAAGACAAAGATTATTAGACTGAATAAAAAATTATCTAAGTTTATTCAAAATACTCATCTGGGCCTTTATGTATGCTTTCTCCACATTTTTATTCATATTATCTTGAATTCAGAATGTATTTTAGGAAGGTAAGCATTTGGCCCTCACCCCGAGGATGCCAACAGGACCTTCCTTCCAGTGTAACAGTGAACAATGTCTCCAAGTATTGCAAAATAGTCTCTAGCTAAGAACCACTGGTTTAAATCAATAAATCTAAATTTGAAACTTTGATAAACCAATGTAGCCATAAGAATACTAAAAACCAAAATATTTACAACTCAAATTAGCACAAAAATACATAAAATATAGATCTCAAATCACATTTAATTATCTATACACACTTCTTGTATCTATGCAATATTAGCTATATGCTGAAATATATCAGGAACAATAATAAATACATGTATGATTAGTGTGTTTATAAAAGTACTACAAAAATGAGCAATGAAGACTACCATCAAAATTACCAAATCTCTGCAACAAATGACTTCCATCAAATTAGACAACAATATCCTCCCCACTTACCTATTTTTAGAGAAGCTATTTTTCAGTGTTTATGTAGAGACTTTCTAGTCCTGAATAGCTTGTAAATTCAAAACAACATGTAGTCTTACAAGAGATCTAGAAGTTCTTTAGAAAATTTCACCTACATGGTTTAATTTAAAGTGATTACAATTTTCTTTGGTTCACAGAATTCTTATAAGAACAAAAGAAAGTTTCCAGATATTCTTTATCTCTGAAACTCCAATTAATCTGTTCTCTTCCTTCATGCAGAAATTATTTCATGTACTAATTCTTCTTAGTGTCAATTATCTGAATATTCTTTCTAATACTGTTTATCTTCTCCAAAGTTTCAATTAGTCTTTCATAAAAAACAACATGAGCTTAATGTTTATTCATGAAATTAATGTACTGGTACAAACAGAAAATATCTAGTATATGATAACTCCAAAACCAGAAAAGAAGAAAATATGTCCATTCTACAAAATGTTTTTCTTAAATTAAAATGCTGCATTGTCATTTTTCAAATGAGAAAAAATAAAGATTAATACCATTTATAAAGTGTTTTTAAAAAAATTATGAGGGAGAAATTTGATGTAGATTTTAGAAAGTATTTCTGTTTCTGGTTATAATAAAGTAAATCCCCTCTGTTGACAGACCCCATACACATACCCCTGCCCTGACAAGAAAAAATTTTAAAAATCATAAAAGTTGGATGATTTTAACAATAATAAACACATCAACAAAAGACAGAACTTTGAAGGCATCAAACACAACCAAAGTAGAGAAGGAGTCAAAATGCTGCAGAGAGTAGAAACCTGGAAACGCAAACCCCACAGGCTTTGCTGCCTTTCCCTTCAAGGTGTTTGATGATTCATAAACTGCATGAGGAAAGAGGCCAAAAGGTCAAGCAGAAAATAAATCCCAAGAGAATAAACTCTAAGCAGAGATTTCTGCAGTCTCTACATATTGGGAGCTTAAATATTGGAATTTGGGAACTGTCCAAAAGAAGGAAACCCTAAGAAAAATCCATATTTTCAATTAAAACACCAATAAAACTGTACTTTAGGCATAAGGACAAAACAAACAAAACTAGCCTTTAAAAAATAAATCCAGGCATAATATTCCAACTATGATTGCTACAGGATGATCTGCTCCTATTTTCTCTTCCAGAAAAGACTTAAATCCTTTCCTGAGGAAGATAACACCATCCAGAGTCCTCATAAGGTGTCATACCCAACGTCCAGTTCACACATGAACATTACTAGGCATTCCAGCAGGACAAAACAAGTGATTAAAAATCAAGAAAATAAAATCAAAAGCAATGTTAGAAATGCATCTACAGGAAATCTAGATAGTAGATATTTCAGACATCACTTTCAAAGAAATGTTTTTAATGTATTTAAGAAAATAAGCGACAATATGAAGACATTCATCACAAAACTGAAATCGATTTTTTAAAAAAGGATAAAACATAAATTCTAGAAATAAAAATACACTAAGGGGGAGAAGAACCTAGTAGATTGATTTAACAGAGTAGACATCAAAAAAAAAAAAGAGCAATACGAAATTGGAAGATAAATTAATATCAGACTGAAGACTAGAGAGATGAAACAATGAGAAAAATTTCAAGACAAAGATTATCAGACTGAATAAAACATTATCTAAGCTTATTCAAAATACAAAATATTGTGTGCGGCCAAGCAGGACATTTCTGGCAATATGAATGGGATGTTTCGTTTATTAGGAAAATGAAGAATGTTGTTTTGTAAAGCAAAGAAATACAGGTTCCTCAAATAAGCTTATGGGAACAATTTGGCAGAAGCTGGTTCTTTCTTAATTGCCACTATTGGTAACATCAATTCAATTTTGTTTCCTGTGGGTCTTTCATGCACCAAGCTAACTCCCTGATAATTTCTGCTTTTCTTCCCAGACTTTTAGCTAGAGCAAAACATTTCACTCTGCAGGGACTTAGATGCGAGGATACATCTGACTTGTCAACACTGAGCATTCAGATATGCATTAAAAATAAAGCCAGCACATCTAAAAACTTTTACTGGATAAATTCTACAGAAAGGACTTCTAAGACTGAAAAATACAAAGGTTATATCTAAGGAAAGCAATTACTGTGTGAAACATCTAAGAAGCACCAGTATTGTGATATTCACCTCCAGACTTCTATATTCAGTGTTTCTAAAACTAAATTAAGCCTGCAACAAAAAAACTCATGAAACTTAAGAGAACACTAAGAAGTAGTCTTAGAAACTTACGCAAATAGATCCAAAGAAAGATGACATTACGAACAATAGTTACTGAAAGAACTCAGAGCACATATAGGATTTAACAGCAACCTATTACATTAGCCCTGAACTGACATTTTAAAAACAAAGAAATTGATGATATGCATTTCAAGATAAGAAAAATATCTTCATCTCATAGAAGTAACCTATGCAGATAAAATTCCAAAAGCTTAATGTAAAATGTCAAACTCGTATGTTTTCTAAACATGCACGGAAAACAAACAACATACATGTTCACCAAAATGTTAATTTATTAGAATTACAAGTATCATTTAAAAATACTCAAACAAGCTGTTTGAGTAATGAGTAATGTTCTATAAATAAAAAGATGAATAAATAAATTTCCTCAACACCTTACCTAGACATTTAGAAATTTAACAAATAAACAGGAAAGCTAGCAAAAAAGGGGAATATTTACACATTCTTTTGTAAATTTTTAAGGAAAGTATTAAGAATATTCTCAAAAAATACATTTTTCGGTAATAAAAGGTTTTTCATTGAAGTATAGCAAGGGGCTAATTCACCATGTAAAAGAAAATTAAAATTAAGAAAGAAACCATTTCTTCGTGTGATGAAACACCATCAGTAAAATAAAGCAAAAAAATAATTTAATTAATGGAAAAAAATAAAGTTACCACTTTAGAAAAGTCAAAATTTATAATTCAGTTGTTAAAACATAACACTGGGAGCCCAAAAGATACTTTTTATATCCAAAAGATAAACTGTTAACCAAAGGGAAATTGAACAATCTAATACAAAGTACATGTTATTTGAAAATATAAATAAAAGTAGGCTGGCCATGGTGGCTCATGCCTGTAATTCTAGCACTCCGGGAGGCTGAGGCAGTAGGATCCCTAGAGCTCAGGAAACCAGCCTGAGCAAAGGCAAGACCCTGGCTCTACTAAAAATAGAAAAAATTAACTGGGCCTTGTGATGGGTGCCTGTTGTCCCAGCTCTCAAGAAGCCAAGGCAGAAGGATCACTTAAACTCAGGAGTTTGAGATTAATGTGAGCTACACTGACACCACAGCACTCTAGCCTGGGCAACAGAGTGAAACTTTGCCTCACAAAAAAAGAGTTCATGGTTTTTTTTAAGTACCGTAAATATTATCCGAAGGTCAAGTTTGCCAAAGGTCAAGTCCCCAATAAGATTAACATCTCTGCATTCTCTACAGTATAAAAATAGGAAAAATATATTTAGAAAAGTCAGAAATAATGTGAATAAAGTCATAATGTTTGAATAGGTTTAGCATTCCTGAGATAAAATAAACTTACATTAAAGAGAAACAGTCAGGGCAAGTAAAGGAGAAAGCTAAAGTTATACTCTTCTTGGTTCATTCATTTCATAATTGTTATAATAGTATGAAAATGGCGCTATTGATGCCTAACGTTTGGAAATATTATCACCTTCCAGAAAGCTCATCCAGAGCTAAGACGAGGGCTGAAGGAACAGAGAAGACAGAGGACATAAAGGAGGATACTTTTTTTCCTCATTCAGAGTGAGAAAGGCTTTGAAAACGGCCCATCAGAATTCAGATGGAATTTAGGAAAAAGAGATTGCTCAATTTCACCTTTAATCTATGACTCAACTCCAAAAGGAAGCCTGCAGGATCTGTGGACCAGGATGGCGTGAATATTCCCCTCAGCTTGACTAAACATTATTTATTTTTTAATTTCAAAGTAAATTGGGGGTATAAACAGTTTCCATAGTTTGAATTTGTTTGGGTTGTTTAGTTTTATAACTTTATTTGATGTATCTGACAACTACCAGTTAGTTCTCATTCATGTTGACTGTAGATTTTTGGAAGTGATAACAGGTACATAAGTAACCAAGTTATAGAACTTCTTTGATGACTCTTTATCTTCATTGTAGTTTCTGGACAACTGCACATAGATACAGTATGGGACATTCCTATGCCTTTAGCCCAGACAGCTTTGTAGAGCTTGGTATCAATGCACACATCTGGGGTCCCCATATGTTTCAAGTTTGTATTTCTAAGGTAGGTTTCTTTCTGACTCCAGGCAGCTGACCTCTCTTCCTTAACACATTTACACTAGAAAACTTGTCATTAAAAGTTCTTTCTCTACAACCCAGAATGTCTTTCTCAAATACCTGAGAGTGATTCCTTTGAATTGTAATCAATCATCAGGCAAGATAGAGCCTCCATCTCCCCATCTCTTCCATAAGAGCTGATTAGCAAACACAGATGGCTAATCATACAGGCCCTCCTCCTTCATATCCTCTAGTACTTTTTCACTAACTCACCCCAGCACTTCAAAATTCTCCCTCTCTAATACAACAAAGACATCTGTACCAGAATGTTTATTGCAGGCCAATTCATAATTGCTAAGTCATGGAAGAAGCCCAAGTGCCCATCGACCCACGAATGGACTAGCAAATTGTGGTACATGTATACCATGGAATACTATGCAGCCTTAACGAAAGATGGAGACTTTACCTCTTTCATGGTTACATGGATGGAGCTGGAACATATTCTTCTTAGCAAAGTATCTCAGGAATGGAAGAAAAAGTATCCAATGTATTCAGCCCTACTACGAAGCTAAATTATAGCTTTCACATGAAGGCTATAACCCAACTATAGCAAAAGACTATGGGGAAAGGGCCAAGGAAGGGGAAGGGAGGGGGGAGGTTCTGGTGGAGGGAGGATAATGGTTGGGGCCACATTTATGGTGCATCTTAGAATGGGTACAGGTGATTGCACTAATGTACACAGCTATGATTTAACAATAAAAAAAAAAATTGTACATTGCTTTGGGTGGTATGGACATTTTAACAATGTTGGTTCTTCCCAGCCATGAGCATGGTATGTTTTTCCATTTGTTAACGTTTTCAGCTATTTCTTTTCTTAGAGTTTCATAGTTCTCTTTATAGAGATCTTTCAAGTCCTTTGTTAGATAAACTGCCAAATATTTTATCTTCTTTGGCACTACTGTGACTGGAATAGAGTCCTTAACTGTTTTTTCAACTTAACTATTGTTGGTATGTATAAAGGCTACCAATATATGAATGATGATTTTGTAACCTGAGATGCTGTTGTATTCCTTGACCACTTATAAGAGTTTTGTAGTAGAATCCCTGGTGTTTTCCAGATATACAGTCATATCATCTGTGAAGAGTGAAAGTTTGATCTCTTCTGACATTATATGGATACCTTTGATCGCCTTTTCTTCCCTAATTGAAATACAGTATATTTTTAATGTAAGATTTGCTTTTAAAAAGTTTGTCCATTTGGCCAAACCACCCCAGACTTTTAAGTTCTGAATTGGCCATTGTTCTTTTAAAATGAAATTTACCTTCTTATATTATTTTCAACTAAAAGTCACTAGAGTGAAAAGAATAAGAAAATATTTTGTAGTTAAACAAATGTGTTTAGGGTGGGGGAACACTAAAGATTGATTACCACTGTTTTTTTTAATTGTTATTAATTTTGTCCAAGTCACTTAGGTCGTTAATTTTTGATTTCCCCAAAAATGTATGCATTGTCATTAATCTGTTCACAAACTTCAGTTAGAAACCATTGGTTCAATATTCTTATGTTAGAAATCCTGAGAATCTTTATAGAAAAATTTCAGTTATGCCCTGAACTTTACTTATACTGTCAGGAGGTGTATAGACACTGCCTGATTCTTCTGTGAATCCCAGGTTTTCAAACTCCATGTTTTAAAAGTCGTTAAATTCCCACTGACAGGAAAAAGACCTGTTTCTCTTGATATTTTATTTTCCAGGGCAGTACTTGGCTAATGGTTTTAAAAGAGAAGTGACTCTTTCAAGCATTCAGACAGTAGCCATTGCTCTGATTGTTATTAAGAAGACTCTATTCATTTTGTCCTAATCAGATATTTCTGGGGAGGAGGGTCCACCCTGCCAAGAAGAATAACATCTAAAAGGGAGATTAAAGAGTTGTCCTGTGCTTTAATTCTCTTCTGTTTGTGATGGTCTGAAGCCTCCCCATGGTCCGTGGAAGGGGCAGGAGAATGTGGATTTCAGTACCAGCTTTGGGGGTGCGGCTCTGACAAGCACTGGCTCTTTGACCTGGGTCAGATCATTGAAGGCTTTGCCGTCTCCGCCTTTCCTTCTGCTTCGTGCGTGTGCCTGTGTGTCTGTGTGTCTCTCTGGCCCTCTCTCCGCTACTTTTTCTTTGGCTTACTCTTACTCTCTGCCTCTGAGACTCCCACATGCTTCCTCTCTTTCTCTCCTCTCGTGTCTTTCACTTTGCCTCTTTTTTGACCTATTTGCATACCCACACAAATATATCTGACATAAAAATAGTTTTACCTACTTCACAGAGAGCTGACAATAATCAAATAAGATTATTCAAATGTTTTTGAAGTATTTTATTACTATGTAAATTTATATGAATAGTTTTTTCCTCTCATTTTTATCGAGTTTATTATTGAAAAATAATCAGATGATGGTAGAAAAACACAGAACTGGGAGGCAGAGCCTTAGGCTCTAGTCCCAACCTTTGGCTAACTTGCTGTGCTAGCTAAGACAAGGTGGCAAACCTCTTGGTGTCTCTGTTTCTTTACAAATGCCAATCAAGGGCTGTGTGTGGTGAGCTCTGTGCCCACATCGAGCTCTGATTTTCTTTCTGTCTATATCTCTAATCTGGTGTACTGGTGAGAAGTGAAACTTTCTCCTGCTTCTCTCATAGTAAAATCCTTGAGTACTTCGATGCTAAGAGATCATTTTTGCCTAATTAACAGTGGAGGTGAACCCTCCCTCTCTCTGTTAGTTTCATGAGACTGTTACCTGAGAGAACTAGATAACCCCACATTGTTTATTTTTCAGAGCCATTAAAATAACAGCTTTAAAAAGCATTTGCCGATTACATTCCTCCAGGGGAAACCTTCCGGATGTTTGTACCTAGTTTTGATTTTGGAAGGTGGACTTCTCTGACTAATCTATTTGGTATATTGAATTCACCCAAAACAGAGAGGGTCTTTGTTCCAGCACTTTGGGAAATTGGCTTATGCCATTTTGTAACCTTTGGTGCTTTCATGTTGTTCTGTTGGAAAGCTTTCTGTGGTCTTACTGCTTGCTGGGTTGGTGTTGTCCAGGACGCCTGTATCGATACCAAAGGGAACTGGGCTCCCGTAATTGTGGCAGTGTTTACTTCTTCCCATCAGTGGACGTGCTTTCTTTTTTGAAGTAATCACTATAATTACACTTCTTCAATGAGTTTCATTCTATTGTGTCACCAGGCCTATCTGCTAAGCAGCACTGTAGTTTTCTTATCTGAGTGCTCTCAAATGGGGAAAGTGAGCTGTGCTGGCAAGCCACCTTCAATCAAATTAATGTGAGATCAACCTACTGTCAACAGAGATGGCGACAGTCCCTATTTATCCTGTTCTGATAGAATAGCGCATAAACCAACCCAATATTTATAATGACATGTCTATTTGGCTACAAGGTGCCTATGCGTGCTAATCCTTAAAGAACACCAATAAAGTTTATTTCCTTAATGCTTTCACTTTACTGCCATTTCATCGAAATGGGCTATAGCTGTCTCTTTTTCAAGAAAATGAAATGAAGTAAAATCTTGAGATTTGTCCTTGTAAAGTTTTGGATATATCAGGAGTGTGACTCTAAGGCTTGAAAAGTAAAATGTCAGTATGAGCCTTGAATATCTCTTTAACTCCTGTACTTCAGGGTTTGTTTCCAATGAAATTCCCAAACTCCCAAAACATTTTATAGTTTAGAGTCTCTATAATAAAAGCTTAATAACACAAAAATAATGTCTTGTGACTTTGAAATACACATTACAACTCTCAAGTAAATGTATAATGACCTAATAGTTTTAGTTAACAAAAAAGGAGATGTAATTAAGCAAAGGCATTTTATATATATAATGGCACTACATTAAGCCCAGTATCACCATGCCTTGGCAGTGAGAATGTTGGAAGGATGTGGAATTTTCCCCAGGAAGCCTAATTCTCCTCTCTGCATCTAATCTGTTGTGCTGCTTGTAGTAACTCCCCTTTTCTTGGATTATCTTGGCACTGTAAATGTATTCTCCACATAGTGAGCAGATTTTCCTTTGCATCCCACTGCCTAGTATTTAAAATAGGGAATGCTTTCCTAATTCTACTTCAGTATAAAGTTTTCTTGGTTACTTATACCAGAGCCCTTTTGAATGGGAAATAAACCTCCTTTCCTACCATTATTATATTACATTTCTTATGATTCGGCATACCTCTCTCCTCGCTCTGAAAAAGATACCATATTCTTTCAAGCCTGCAAAGCCTTTGCATATAGTGTTCTATCCATCTGAAATGCCATTCCACTTCTCCATCCTACAAGATGCAGACTTATTAATCTGATATGTAAATTTTTTCTTTTAACAGTTGTATTGAAATATATTTCACATACCATACAAATCACCCATTTCAAGTGTGTAATTCATTAACTTTTGGTATATTCACAGATATGCACAGCTACAACCATAGTCACTTTAGAATGTTTTTGTCATCTCAGATAGAAACCCTGTGCCATTTACTCATCGTCACTCACCTCCCTGTTTCTCCTTCCCTGCCGCAGCCCAAGGAACTCACTACGAATCTATTTTGTCTCCCTGAGTGTTTTCTCATTCCAGACATTTCACATAACACACTCACATAATGTGTGGTATTTTTGTCTGGCTTCTTCCACATCACGTAATTTTTCAAAACTCCTTCCTGTTGTGGCGTGTGTCACTACTTCATTCCTTTTTATGGCTGACTAATCTTCCAATGGATGCCACATTTTGTTTATCCACTCATGGGTTGATGGACATTTGCACTATTTCCACTTTTCGACTATTGTGACTAATGCTGCTGTGAACGTTCATGTACAAGTTTTAGTATGGACATATATTTCCATTTTTCTTTGACAGATCCTTAAAAGTGAAATTGCTGAGTCATAGAATAACCCCATGTTTAATCCTTTGAGTACTGCCCTACTGTTTTCTGAAATAGCTGCACTTTACATTCTCACCAACAGTGTAGGTTCTGGTTTCCCTATATCATTAATAATTGTCATCATTTGCTGGGCACAGGGCCACATGACTGTAATCCCAGCTACTTGGGATGCTGAGGGGTGAGGATCACTTGACCCCAGGTGTTCAAGATGAGCTTGAGCAACATAGTAAGACTCTGGTCTCTAAAAACAGGCAAACCAATGAAAAACCCATTGTTTTTATCTGAGTTTGGGGGAGGGGAGTTGATTCTAGCCATCTTAGTGGGTGTGGAGTGACATTTCCTTCTAGCTTTGATTTGTGTTTCCCTGAAGACTAATCATGTCCAGCATCTTGTCATGTGCTTACTGGCTGTGTGGGCATCTTCCTTGGAGAAATGTCCATTCATAACGACTGTTCAATTATTTGTCTTTTTATTATTCAGCTTTAAGAAATCTTTATATATTCTACATCTCAGATATATGATTTATAAACATTTTCTCTTGTGAGAAATTTTTCCACATTTCATTTGAAATAAAACAGTTTTAAATTTTGATTAAGTCCAATTTATAGGCTTTTTTCTTTTGTTGCTCTTTGTTTCTTTGTTACATCTAAGAAACTTGGCCAAATCTAAGTTCATGAGGATTTATCCCTATGTTTTCTTCTACAGGAACCTCTTATCTTTAAGTTAGGTCTTACATTTAGGCTTGTGATCCATTTTGACTGATTTTTATATGTGGTGTAAAGTGGGGTCCAACTTCATTGGTTTTTCATGTTGCTCTCTGGCTGGCCTAGAGAAGCCTAGAGAAGCCTGAAAAGATTATTCTTGTTCCATTGAATATTCTTCATGCCCTTGTAGAAATTCACTTGACCACAAACAAGCATTTTGATATAGACTCTAAATTCTATTCTATTGATCAACAGGTCTGTGCTTATGGTAGTACCACACTGTCTGGATTAGTATTTCTTTGCCATAAACTTTGAAATTGAGAAGTATGACTCCTCTTTCTTTGTTCTTTTTTTAAAGATTGTTTTGACTATTCTGAGCCCCTGGCAATTTTAGAATTTAGGAATCTTAGAATCAATGTGTCAATTTCTACAAATAAGGAATCTTGGATTCTGGCAAGGATTGCACTTATCAATTTCAGGATTATTGTCATCTTAATAATATTAAGTCTTTCAATCTAGGAACATAGATATTTTTCTGTTTATTTGGATCTTCAGTTTATTTCAGCAATCTTTTATAGTTCTCTGGGTACAAGTTTTGTACCTATGTTAAACCATGTATTCCTAAGTGGTGTATTCTTTTTGATGCTATTTTTAATAGAATCATTTTCTTAATTTCATTTTCTGGTTTCATCTGATGTACAATTAATGAGGACTTACCATGGGCTGACAACTTAATACAAATGTGAATTATCTTCAGTACATGCCTTTGAGAACTGAGGAGTTCTGTTAGAATCTGTAATCTATTAGATGTCCCTTCCCCTGAGAGCCCACAATGTTTTACAGACTCGAGGTTATCCTGGGTAAGGGACATGGCACTCTCCCACTTTCCCATTTCTGTAAGTCTTGGAATAAGTTTCTTAGCATAACATTTTAGAGATGAAGAAAGCCTAAGCATAAACTAAGGTTAACTCCAGCAGTTCTTGTAGATGAGGGAACAGATGATGAAAGTACTAAGTCAACACAGACTTCTTTACTCCTCTGTCTAGCACTGTTGTCACTGTCCCACAGGGTTCAGTGGTATTTCTGGAAGCTTTTGAGATATAGTCATTATTTTGTTGGATCACTAGGGTATTGTGAGCAGCATCAACCTAAGCTAACAGTGTGCAAAACTATCCCATAATGGCTGGCGAGGAAATATACTTAACAGAAAATAAACTCTCAATGGATATTTTATATGCTGGGAACTCATGACTCAGCCATTCCCAAGTGACTTAGGTTTGAAGCCAGAGCATACTATAGTAATAGAAAAAGAATATTTCACCTTCTGAAAAGTAAATGAGATTGTCAGGGTAGGTTGGTGTATGATTATGCTATAATAGATTAATAATGCAGCTCGACAGTGTACTTTATCATTGAAATATATCATAATGCATAAACATGGATTCTGTTGGAAATCTTTGGAAGTTGAATGGCCTAAAAAACATAGATTGTGTAAACACAAGACTTAAGACTTCTTTACTGGATTGATTTTAAGTTAAAAAAAAAAAAAAAGAAAAAGAAGAAGAAGAAGAAGAATTATAAGTTAATCACTGTTACCAACAGAGGTCAAGTTATAATTCTAAAAAGAATATTTTGAACCCACTGAATCTGACTTTTTTAAGGATACCATCCATGGTATTTACTGACATGGCATTTCCATTTTCTTCTCTGCATCAGGTTTCCAACTCCTTTGCCTCCAGAGGACTCACTATCTTTGAAATTGTAATTATATTCCAGTATGTGGGTTTTTAATTTTCTGAAAAGGTGTCAGGCCAAAGTAGTATGATGAAAAGCTCCCTAGCAGTGCAGGAGGCCGAGGTTCTAAGCTCGGCTCTGCTGCTCCTGATGTGTAAGAACTCCGGGCCTCAGCCCCTCAACTGCAAGATGAAGGGGCTGAACTAGTGGCCTCCAAAATCCTCTCAAGCTCTGTGATTCTGTGATATGAAGTGGGACCTTTTGCTATTTAATTTTTCCTTGGATTTCTGAGATTCTCCTTTAGAATTCCCTGACTCTGAAATAATTCAAATACAAAAGCTAGGAGATTAAGTTATTGTAGACACTCTTTTCTTTATGTAATTTTAAACTGCACAATTCCAGCTTTTTGAAATGAAATTTGAGGGAAATCTGCAGCAAGGGAGCTCTTCATCAGCATGTGTTGCATAAGCAGCTAAGGCAGCCCAGCTCCTATCATTATTAACACATGTCACACGTTGTGAACTTCATCGATGGCTGCTCCAACTATCAGGAAGCCCTCTGAGTACAGTCCTGCCTGGCGGGTTTAATGTTAAGAGTGGGTGTCATCCTAATCAGTTGCCTCTGACAGAGCAAACACGGTTCCATCGATGCTGTCCCTCCCTGGCTAGCTGTGGGTTTCCAGACCACTGAGCACTTGATGCCAAGCAGTCTGTTAAGGGACAAGGAAGAAACTTTGGGGATCTCTGATACTTATCACTGTTAAAGAGATTTGAGGTTCAAAGGGCCAGGACTCATACATACACCATGTTATTCTAAATATCTGATCAAGTACATTTTCTTTTGGCTTTTTGTCTTTAGCACATTTATTAACACTTTTTTTTTTTTTGTCTGCAGCTAAATATAGTTCAAAGACCTAGCATTACAATCAACACAGTTGGATTTTCTTTTCAAGTCAATAGGTCTTGATTTATTTACGAATTCCAGGCTACAGAGTGATGTCCTTCACATAAAGAATTCCATTTCCAGAGAAAGGAATCACATTGCATTTTAAGTACAGACTCTTAAATGTGTAAAACGTATTTAAAACCAGTTGTGATAAATAACTGTTTCCTGACCTGAAATGTACAGATAAAAAGAACTGAAGCCTAAGTGTAGAAGTAACATGGATAGACACACACACACACACACACACACACACACACACCTCTCTAAATTAGGGAAATGCAGTGACAGGCTCAGACAGTGTATTGGGAAAAGAAAATGATGAAATGAATAACCAGTGAAGTATTTATGAAAATGATTAGGAATAAATTGTATCTTCAAATTCTTACATTTTTGTTACATAACCAAGAAAACATTTTTAAGTTGAATGTTGCAAAATCTTCCAGCTCAACATTTTCTGTACCTGTTAACATAATTAAACATATTATTTTTTTCTTTTCTTTTTAATTTAAATGATTTAGGGGTACAAATGGTTTTTGTTACATGGCTGAATTGCCTAGTAGAGAAGTTTAGGCTTTTAATAAACCCATCATCTGAATGATATACATTGTACCCTGTAGGTAGTATCTCATCCTGCACCCCCTCTTACCCGCTGTCTTCTGAGTCTTCACTGCCCAGGAAGTCACTCTATTCAACCGTACATATCCATTGCGCCACTTTCACCTGTAAGTGAGAACATTCAATGATTGTTTTTTTTTCTTCCTGGGTTACTTCACTTAGAATAATGCCCTCCAGTTCCATCCAAGTTGCTGCAAAAGACATTATTTCATTATTTTTGGTGGCTGAGTAGTATTTCAGAAAGATATTATTTCATAGTTTTATTTTATTTCATTTTATTTTTATTATAGATAAAAATATGCACCATAGATGTGGCCCTTTTCTTAAGTGTTCTGATCATGAAGGAATGCTGGATATTATCAAAAGCTTTTTCTGCAAAAAGAATCATATGTTCTTTGTTTTTTAATTTGTTTATGTGATGAATTATATTTATAGATTTATGTATATTGAACCAGCCTTGAGACCCTGGGATAAAACCCACTTTGTC
>CAUYPK010015031.1:0-20854 GCA_963574355.1 Loris lydekkerianus
TCAGCAGCAGCCAGCACTGGTCAACAGAAGAGGTCCGATCCTGCTCCACGACAACGCCTGGCCGCACGTCTCACAAATCACCATCCAAAAATTAAAGGAATTGAGCATCGAAGTTCTGCCCCACCCACCATACTCCCCAGACCTCTCACCAACCGACTACCATCTTTTCAAGCACTTCGATACCTTTCTCACCGGTAGAACCTTTGGCAATCAGGACCTAGCAAAAACGGCCTTCATTGACTTCATCGAATCCCAAGCACCCAATTTTTATGCCAACTGAATTAATTGACTTGTGTTATGTTGGCAAAAGTGCACTGATTCAAATGGCGCTTATTTCGATTAAATTGAATAAATATTCACTGAGATATTACAGTTTAAAGTAGACTCAGAAAAACGGACAAAACTTTTGAAATGACCTAAATACATACACTTACATTCAGAATGAGGCAGATTAGCCTTCCTCACACCAACTGGAATGCACTGCTCATGTCTCTGCATTTGGAAGCATTTGTAGATGACGGTGTTCTTCCCTGCCCACTGTAGAAGGTCAAGGACCTGGCCTCACTCTCTATCTGAAATCACGAGTTGTGGCCAGGTTTCAACTCTCCCAAAACACTAGTGGCCTACATTTAAGTTTCAGAAGTGTTCCAAATGAGTCCTGGCCAACTCTTTCTTGACTTGGAACCTGATCTTCCACCCCTTTCCCTGACCTGGGCAGCCACCTTTGAGGTTAGGTCTCAGTTGTTTTAGCTATAAAATGGTATGCTTAAACTAATTCCAGAATCTTCATAGTAAATCTCTGAAATTCAGCAAGTTATTAAAGGGTCACTTTTTGCTTACTTATTTTAATTTTGGAGAGAATTAAAATCCCAATTCTCTAAAAGATAGTCAACTACCATAGGTAAATAAGGGCTTTTATAGCTAGCTTTGCAGAAATGGAAGGTGACTTAGCATGTTTTAAGATTCTAATCATCCACTGTCATGAGAGTGATGGGAGAAGGGGGGAAAGTTAATAAAACACTAAATGAATTCTTACAAATTAAATTAGCCAAGGTGGACCTGATTAGTCAATATTTGAATAAGTCACAGATAACCATCACAAAAGAAAATAAAAGTTTTCTTTTCTTTTTCTGAGAAGTGATCCCAGTGAACTGAGTTCTGTTTGAAGTAAGTCCTTATTTAATGGTCTAATCTTTAAAAACTGTCACTGTTGCTGAAAGAAGAAATATTGCCAATCAGTCCTAATTGATGTTTAGCTATCAAGTGCATTTGAAATAAATTTATTACTTTGCCTGATCTCTGTTTAATATTCCAAAGGGGAAAAAAGTGCATAAGAATTTATAGAGTCTCAGTCCTCCACATTAAAGTGTGCAATAAATTATGATATTATTTGGCCATGAAATTAATAAGCCATAGAAACCACACCATTAGCAAGGTATACAGTGGTAAACAGTGGGCAATGATAATGATATAAAATGGAATAGACTCTGCGAATGTGGAGTAGCTGCCAATAAAACAACATTTAAATTAATCTTCAGCAAGTAAGCTTTTTGAGAACAATTGCTATGAATTCTAGATGTCTTTCAGGATGACATGGCTCACCTTCTGTGGCCTTTATCCGAAGACCCTGAGGGTGAATTACTGTGCACAAATGAAAAATTCTCCTCAATATAGAAGCTGGGCAATGTGCATTCTAAACAGTAAAATCTCCACAGATTTTCACACTAGTTCCAATCTTCCTGTAATTAAATGCTGGCACCTCAACAGTACAGGGTACATTCTGGTGACTTAAAAGTTGAAAGACAGAAAGAGGTAGTAAGAGAGAGTTACAGAGGAAAAGACAAGCCAGGTGTGGTGGCTCACGCTTATAATCCTAGCACTCTGGGAGGCTGAGGCAGGAGGATCACTTGAGCTCAAGAGTTCAAGACCAGTCTGAGTAAGAGTGAGACCCTGTCTGTACTACAAATAGAAAAATTAGCCAGGAATGTGGCAAGTGTCTTTATTCCCAGCTACTTGAGAGACTGAGGCAGGGTGTTCTCTTGAGCCTAAGAGTTTGAGATTGTGCTGTCTCCAAAAGAGAGAGAGATGGAATGGAGGGAGAAGTGAACAGGAGTACTTCCACATTTATGTAAAGAATGGACCCCAAACCTGAGGTTATTCTAACTATAAATACATATCACAGAAATGTAAATAAAAACAGGAAGCTAACCTACCGTATATACTCGAGTATGAGCTGACCTGAGTATAAGCTGACCCCCTTAATTTTACCCTAAAAACTAGGAAAACTTAGTGACTCGAGTATAAGCCAAGGTAGAAAATGCAACAGCCACTCGTAAATTTCAAAAATAAAAATATATACCCAAAACAATTACAATAATTGAGGAATCAGTAGGTTAAATGCTTTTCAATATGTATTGCTAAAGAAAAACTGTAAACTAGAAACAACAACTTTAAAACTTTAAATAAAGTGCAGAAAACTGTAGCTTAACAGGTAATCAAGCCTACCTCTTCAGCTGAGCCTTCACTTGTGGACTGAGCTGAAGCCCCGCCCCCTCAAGCAGACGGCAGAAGATGACTGGAGACTACGTGCATTTGATTAAGTGCACACGCACAGAATCAAATAACCTGTATGACCCGAGTATAAGACGAGTTAGGGTTTTTCGGCACAAATTTTTGGCACAAAAACTCGGGTTATACTCGAGTATATACAGTACTTGATTTCAAAACATGGTAATAGCATTTTTGTTAAATGTTTTATGTACCTTTTAGTGTAATTTAAGAGCTACAGTGTGGCTTATCTTTTTCAACTGTTTTGAAACACTTAAAGTCACAGAAATTGTATCAAACATTTCTGAACAGTGACAACTAATTATAGCAAACTAGTACTATTTGTGAGAAAGCACTGTATTGCTAGTATCAGAAACATGTTTTGGAAAGTTACAAATTATATGAAAATTTGTGTTAATATAAATGAAGGATTTTACCATGTCACTTTCAAACTGAAATAGAATAATCTTTTCTTCTGTGCTACAGTTAAACAAATTTTGTACTTTGTAAAGACTAATATGATATATAATTTTCTGTACACTGCCATAGTTTTAAAATCAATTATTTAAACAACACTGTGAGTTTGGTAGCCTTCTTGCCTGTCTATAATCCTAATAGCTGCAGCTTAGCATTTGCAGACCTTTTGTTTTAAAGATAAAGAAATTGAGTCTTGGGCGGCACCTGTGGCTCAATGGAATAGTGTGCTGACACCATATGGCGAAGGTGTTGGGTTCAAACCCAGCCCCAGACAAAAACTGCAAAAAAAAAAGGGGGGGGGCGCCATATGCCAAGGGTGGCGGGTTCAAACTCATCCCCTGCCAAACTGCAACAAAAAAATAGCCGGGTGTTGTGGCGGGCACCTGTAGTCCCAGCTACTTGGGAGGCTGAGGCAAGAGAATCGCCTAAGCCAAGAGCTGGAGGTTGCTGTGAGCTGTGACTCTACCAAAGGGCCATAAAGTGAGAGTCTGTCTCTATAAAAAAAAAAAAAAAAAAAAAAAAAAGAGGAAGAAGACATTGAGTCTTTGAAAAATTATCTCACTTGTGCAAATTAGAGCCAAAATTAAGAATATATCTTTAATTGACTTTGGCCTTTGAAAGAAAAAAATACATACCTATGTGCATACATGTATTTTTTATAAATAGAAGTTAAGTTTTTCGTAGATTAGATCATTACATTTTTTATATTCAAGTGTCAGTTATTTTCAAAAAATTTGAATTGTGTCAGGTCTGCATTTGAAAACCTGAGAACATTAAAATTTATAATCAAAATAATTAATTTTATGTCACTAGCAGTAGTGTAAGGGAGCAAAGAGCTCCTGGTGAATAGACTACAGTAATTTGTATTCTCAATGTTAATGTCTAATAGGGGTAACTTTTATGCCAAGAATATTCAGTATTTAATTGTCACAAATAAATTTTTTTCCAAAATAGGTATTGTCTTTTAAAAATTCTGAAGCAATGTCAGTCATTGAAAGAAGCTCTTGTTGCAGCAGGAAAAGAAGTTGTATGGCATGGGCGGACAAATACAGAACCAGCTCATTACTGTAGCATTTGTGAGGTAAGGTAATTTTTATTGATAACTGTTCTGTTTTGGATTCTCTAGATTCTTTTTTTTAATTGTAAATTTTCACATTTTTTATTTAATGCTTTTGATTAAAATTTATTATAATACTCTTATGGTAAAACCTTATTTGATATTTTTCTAATACTAGAAGTATCTCCTTCAGAGGTATCCCGGGTTATAGGCCTTACCAGATGATAATCATCTCAGATTTTAAAATGAAGAACAAACTATAATGATGACCAACAAAATGGATTGAGTTCAGGGTTCATCCAGGCATTTCAGTATTAAGTTATTTTTACTCCTATTATCTTGAAAAAAATCTGATATACATATATTTATTCACATTTCCTTTGTGATGTACAGATAAGTTTTAGCTTACATAAACAGTAAGCACTGTATATGCTCTTGAGAACCAAAAATGAATAAAATATTACCTTTGTGAGCTCAGTCTTTGGGGGAAGACTAACATTTAATTAAACACAGACCACTATGAATGTGCTCATAGAAAAGTGAAAAACAGGGTGGTGCCTGTGGCTCAAAGGAGTAGGGCACCGGCCCCATATGCCGGAGGTGGTCGGTTCAAACCCAGCCCTGGCCAAAAACTGCAAAAAAAAAAAAAAACGAAAAGTGAAAAACAGAGACTGATACTTACCTGACTTAAACACTGCTATTTTGGGAAAAATAAAAATACTTAAAGACTTTGAATTAACCTTAAGCAAAAGGTCATAATACATACTAATTCTGGTAAAATTAGTTTATAACTATATAACATTACCCTAGTCTTATTGTGCATTATGGAATAAATCTGATGTCTGAAATGTGATCATGATTTTTATTTTGAAGTATTGATATTTAACCAAAATCACTGCCCACAATTTTATCTAAGGTAGAATTTCATTGTTAAACTAAAGGACAATAAATTCAACTCCACAAACTCTAAGATCTCTATTCAGTGCTTTTTTTCTTCTACAAATAGGTAGAGGTTTTTAATCTGCTTTTTGTCACTAATGAAAGCAATACTCAAAAGACTTACATAGTACATTGCCAAGATTGTGCACGAAAAACAAGTGGAAGTCTGGAAAATTTTGTGGTGCTAGAACAGTACAAAATGGAGGACCTGATGCAAGTCTATGACCAATTTACCTTAGTAAGTGAATTTAACATGTGAGTACATAGTTAGCTGGGTTGTGAGGCAATGATATTTGATTTTACTACCTGATAAATAGAAGTTAGCAAGATACTTTAATTTTCCATTGGCTCAGTAGATGTTGCATGAGGGAAAATGTTTATATTATCCTTCATATTTTGAAGTAGCTTATGTATATGAAATTGATATATAGTACCTTTTTTCTTTCTTAATGAAAATTTCCCAAATAGTAGTCTCAGTAATTATTTGGGTATTTTTAGAATATTATCATAGCCTTTACTCTATAGTACTTATCAAGAAAAGTATATTTTGTAAATATACTTTTATTTTTAGAGCTAATTTTATTTTTTAAAATTCAGTCCTCCCTGGAAGGACTAGCAAGGAATATACCTTATGGTGATATTTGATGGACTTTGACCTAGTAACATGACACATGATTCATAAAGGAAAATTTACAGTCTTAATAGATTGCAGCTTTAACCTTCATAGATAAGTTGTTTGGGATAGCATTTGTGGCTTTCAGTGACTTTATTAAAGTCAACAACAGGCAGTAATTTATGAGTTATTAATATTGCTTCAGAACTCTCTGTTCTGAAATTTGAAATTCAGTTCCTGATAATTTGTTTGTAAATGGTTCTCAGAATTGCTCAAGAAAATACTTATTGTGGAATGTATAAAACATGTAATCTAGCTACTAGTGAAGTTTCAATTGCATTTTAAATTATTTTCTCAGTAGATTTCCTTCAGCAGTCTTAAGAATTGGTCAACTATTGGGTATTGCCTGTGGCTTAGTGAGTAGGGCACCAGCCCCAGGGTGGTGGGTTCAAACCCAACCCTGGCCAAACTGGAACAAAAAATAGCCGGATGTTGTGGCAGGTGCCTGTAGTCCCAGCTACTTGGGAGGCTGAGGCAGGAGAACTAAGCCCAGGAACTGGAGATTGCTATGAGCTGTGACGACACAGCACTCTACCAAGGGTGACAAAGTGAGACTCTGTCTCAAAAAAAAAAAAAATTGGTCAACTATTAATATTCCCAAAGTTTTGATTAAATGAAGTACAGGAAAATAGTGGTAATTGTATAGGGGTGTTAAGAAACTGGTTCTAATGGAGACAAAAAGAGCATCTCATTTAGCATACTATTGAGATTTGATATTTCTTCATAAAAGGGCTATTCCTTGCTTATGGCTATGAGATAGAGAACATCTTTTTATGTAACAAAATGTTAACATACTTTATTTTTATTTTTAGGCTCCTTCATTATCAACCACCTCATTTTGATATTGTTCCATGAACATTTAAGTGAAACCTTTTGTGCTCTTCAAGAAATTTCTGCACCACTGGTTTTGTAGCTGTCTCATAAAACTGCTAACTAAAAGCTATGTCTATGCAAACTTCTGAAAGTGTCAAGAAATTAAGAGAGCACTGCCTCTATTCCAAGATTTAAAAAGCTGATCCAACTGTATAGCAGAAAAATGATAGTAATTGTATGTTTTGTGTATATATATATATATATGACAAAACTGTTATACAGGCTACTGATTTGAAAACAGCCCTTTTTTTTAGATTTCTTTATTTCTGAGCTGATGAATTAATTTTCATCTGTATTTTACTCCTTCTGAAAATTCTGAAATTCCTTCAGAATTTTCCTAGGGGTAAAAAAATTGTCCTAGCTTGTCATTTCGTTGTAAGATAATTAAGAAATATAAATCTTTCTTTGATCAACTTTTTTTTCATGTGAAAAATTGAGAACATTTTTTTACTTCTTTGTTTTTATTTGTTGTTTTGAGGCCATGATGATTATACTTGTAGTTCCGAAATAAAATTTAAAAAAAATCATAGCCAAGATTCAAAGATAAATGGATTGCACACAGACTAAGGAATAAACTTCAGATTTGTGACTTTTATTTCTAATCTTGATATGGATTTACAATATTTAAAAGTACATATTTATTGCTTGAAAAATATATGTGAATGGATATTGTTATTTTTTCCAGACTTACCTGCCATTAAATACTAAGGAGTTCTGTAATTTTAAGCACTACTCCTATTACATTTTCTATGTGTAAATAAAATTGAAACTTTTATTAAAATTGTTTAATGTTTAAAGGGTTTTCCACTGCTTGAGTTTTAAAAGGACATTCTGTAAAGAACCAGTTTTGCTCATATCCAAATCTAATGATACGTATTTTGTGTGTATATGCACACTTATATATAGAAATCTCAGTATATAATTGTATAAAGATAAATTTTAATTTTTTACATCTCTGATAGTTTTTTAGGTGTCTACTGTAAAGTATTAATTACAAAAGAATGTTTATTTTTTAAAGTAAATGTCTTTTAGTCTGATTTACTAAATTGCAGTTACTGTAGGGAAAGCCATTTAATAATCGCCAGCAAAATGTATAATAGAAAACAGGTGCAGTTTAGGTTTTAAAGGAAACATGATACCTTGATTATCATTTAGAGTTTTTTATGGAAAAGATATTAAGAATGATGATCTATTTTAGAAAATAAATATATTAAGCAACTTATTTTTTAAAGACAGATGACTTTGAAATTCTATGCTTCCCTGCTTGTACAGCATGATTTGGGTCAAAGGAAGAGGAGAATATTAAAATTCCATACTACTAGTAAATTTTAACAAGTTTTATGAAAACTTTATTTTATATGAACCTAACTTTTAATGAACAAATTATCTCATTTTATCATAATACATGGCTTTTCTACCTCTGCTTTCTAAGCATTCTCATTTTATTACATTTTTCTAAGAGTTTTCCAGGGAGTTTTAGTGATGATTCATAGAGTGCTATTAATTAAGTTATGTAAATGTAAAAGAGAATTTAGTCTTATCTGGTAAATGTTTTAATGATGGCATTAATCAAGCACTTTTATTCAAACTGCCTTGGAGTAGCTGGGGTGCTAGAAATAGTTTGAAGATAAAAGGCAATGAAGGGGCCAGTCTCATGGCTCATGCCAGTATCCTAGCCCTCTGGGAGGCCAAGGCAAGTGGGTTGCCTGAACTCAGGTTCAAGACCAACCTGAGCCAGAGTGAGACACCGTCTCTAAAAAAAAAAAAATTAGCTGGGCATTATGGTGAGTACCTGTAGCCCCTGCTACTCAGGAGGCTGAGGCAAGAGAATCACTTGACCTCAAGAATTTGAGGTTGCTGTGAGCTGTGATGCCATAGCACTATACTGAGGGTGACAAAGTGAGACTCTTGTCTCCAAAAAAAAAAGGCAATGAAGGTATTTTTATTAAATTAGATAATAAATGTTCAAGTATATAAATTAATTACAATAAATGTCACATATCTAATTTCAGAAGGAAATAATTGCAATTTTTAGTTAAAGAAAAGCACTAAGTTGTTCTAAATATTTTAAATACTAATATTTTTGTGATTTTATTATAAATTCTTTTATTCAAAGATCATTAAGAATATAGTCAAAACTTTTTTTCTTCCTAACAAAAATTATAAATCAACCCTTTGGAAACAAACATGATTTAGAACACTAGAGCTGCACATGAGTTTTTCTTAACAGTTCTGTTTTGTATTATTGACATAACATCTTATGTATCAACTCTTTAAGATGATTTAGTTCCAAGATTAATATAAATTGTATTTATACAATACATGAAAATGAGTTTTATTTTTTTTTAACTAAAAGACATATTTGGATTATATATTGAGAATAATACTTTTCTTCTTCTTTTCCTCTTTCTCCTCTTCCTCTTACCTCCTTTTCTTCCTCCTCCTCTTCCTACTGTTGTCTTTTCCTGCTCCTCCTCCTCTTCTTCCTCCACCTTTCCCTCTTCCTCTTCTCCTCCTCTTCTTCCTCCTCCTCTTTTTCCTCCTCTTCATTACCCTCTAAAGCAGTGGTTTTCAACCTTCCTAATTCCATGGACCCTTTAATACAGTTCCTATAGATCATGACCCACAGGTTGAGAACTGCTGTAGAATATCGTGGAATCAGTGCTCATAGCAACCTCAAACTCTTGGGCTCAAGTGATTGTCTTACCTCAGCCTCCTGAATAGCTGGCACTACAGGCACCCACCACAACACCAGCTATTTTTAGAGACAGCATCTTGCTGTTGCTCAAGCTGGTCTCAAACCTGAGCTCAAGCAATCCACCCACCTCAACCTCTCAGAGTACCAGGATTATAGGTGTGAGTCTGCACCTTGCCATGATAGTAGTGCTTTTTAGAAGCTTATATATACTCTTTAAATGGAGAAACCACAAATGACTATTAAACATAGCATTACTTAGAAGTATGTCTAAACAAATGAAGTCCTATGTGACCTGCTTACCTTTCATTAATTTATCATCTTTCTTAACGTGGATTTGGGAGGTTTTAATTTATTTTCTTTTAAAGCTGCTAAACTGTACCAAGTGCCTTTCAATTAAACAAATATGTATTACAGCACACATTATTTAGAAAAGGACTCTAATTCAAAAGTTCCATATAACAGCAGGTATAATCAGCCATAATCTTTTTATCAGCAATGAAACAAACTTTTCTTAGAAATAAATTCTCATTTTTTCCATGAATATGTAACTCAACATATGTAATCCAAAATCCATATGTAATTCCAAAACCTTGTCTATTACATTTTATTATAATAAAAAAATCTAAGTTGCTTTCTCAAAGTAATACATTACAAAATAGGATCTTAACTATTTGGTAAACTAAAGTTTATGACATCATATAACTTGAATTTCAACGTAAACAAACAATATATTTCTTAGAGTGCTATTGTTCAATTCCTTAAATTACTGTAATACATATTTTCATTTATTCAAGACATTGTCTTATTTAGCTTTTCTTAAAAATAAATATTGATAGATGTGAACTTGTCCCATATCCTCTATTACCATAATGATTTTGCTATGGATCATGGGAGAGTCGTGGACATAACACAAAAGGTGTGTTTTTGAGGACCGATTAAGTCATCTTCTTGCACATATCACAGAACATGAATGCTTGGGAAGTTAAAGCTATTGTATAATGACAAAGGCATTGGGAGAATTAATAGAAATAGGATCTGATGGTTTGTAAAACTTCCTCAGTCATGTTAGTAACAGAGCTGTTTATTGGTTTTATGTGAAATCATCATTAGGTTTGCATAATCTTCCTATGTATCGCACTCCATCTGCTAAACACATTACATTTACTCTCTACATATATCCTGGGAGGAGGGATAAATAAGTATAGGAAGAGAAGCCCAAGGAAACGCTTTGAACTTCAACTTCTCTGTTGTGGAATGTATGTAAAACAATAAATTTGGGAAATACTTTGAAGAAAAAAACTTCATAGATACTATTTATTGTCTTCCTGCTATTAGGGCTGCTTAACAAGAGAAATCCACAAGGGCTAAAGATTGTAATTCACTTGTAGAATATTAAGTAATTTAAATTTATTCAGCAAATAACGGATGGACATGTGAATCTAGAATTTAGAAGTGAAAGTTGGTGAATCCAAAGTGAGACACTGGACCAAGGACACCTAAATGGGAGATGATAGCAAAGGAGAAAGGGAGCTAAAAGAGAACAGGACTGTTAATATTTTGAAAACCATGTCTGCAACTTAAAGGTAGACATGAAAGTGATGCCTTTGAGTTGTGACATTAACCTGAGCAGCTTTAGCAAAGTAAGGGGAATGAAATCAGATTGCTTTGGTTAGGAAAAAGAGTTTGAATGTGAGGGATTTTTGCAAAAACACTCAGATACAAATTATTATGGTGTTTGGCATAAAACAGCTTGCCAACTTCAAACAAAATATTTCTTGCATTGATCCAGAGTAAAATGATTTCCATGTTTCAATGTTTCCAAGAAAATAAGTGATGATTTGCTTTGAAAGCTAACACTTAAAATTATTTTTAATACGGCCACTTACAGTGTATATGATGAAAAGCCTTGTGTAGAAACTTTACATATATTTTTCTACTTAGCCCCCCAGATATATATTGTTTTGTCTTCATTTTATGAATAAGGGATTAAGAAATGGAGAGAGAAAGATCAATCTGGAGCTATTACCAGTCTGTGAGGATCTACTTTCTATAATAGAAAACTAGAATTTATAGTTATAAGGAATATATAGTTATAAGAATATATAGTTATAAGGAATTTTCATGATGATACTTTTTAATTCGATAGTATATAATTAGGGTAACCATAAATACTTTGTTTTTTTGGTGTATTTTTACATAATTGGAGAAAATTACATGCAATTGGAAGAAAATAATACCAAGATCCTATGTACCTCTTTCCTCCTTTGCCTTTATGGTAACATCTTAAAAAACTATTGCTTCTAAGTTACTGACTGTATGTTAATGCAGTCAGCATATAGAACACTTCTATCACTACAAGGATATACACCTCATGCCCCTTTCCCTTTAATGGTAATATCTTACAAAACTATAAATGCTGCCTCCACATTACTGACTGTATGTTGATACAGTCAAAATACAATTTTTTTTCTATCACTGCAAGGATCTCTAAGTTTCCTCTTCTATATCCACCTCCATTTCTTTCCCTCCTACTCTTATCCCTGATCTCTGCAACATATTGAGATATTCTTTATTTCTATAATACAATTTCAAGAAGGTTTTATAAAGAGAATCATAAGGCACGTAGCCTGTGGGGATAGGTTTATTTTCACTAAGTATAATTTCCTAGAAAATAGGTAGTTGCATGCATCATTAGTTTGCTTATTTCTCAGTATGATAATGTGTAGTTATACTACCATTTGTTTGGAGATTGCTGTGGTCTGAGTGTTTCTGTCACTCCAAAATTTGTACACTGCATTTCTAACCCCCAAGGTGATGGTATTAGGAGGTGGGTTCACTGGGAAGTAATTGGTTCACGAATGGGATTGGTACCTTTACAGACACCCCAGTGGGCGAGGCTAGCTTGCCCCTTCTACTGTGTGAGGACAAAGAAAGATTACTGTCTCTGATCCAGGAAGGAGGCCCCCAGCAGACACAAATCTACCAGTGAAGGCACACACTCCGACCTCCACAATTCTGAGAACAGCTTTCTTGGGAGTGTTTTGTTTTATGTGTCAGCCCCAGTGCTTTCCAGTTTACTGGGAAAATACGAATAAACCTACTATATTATGCATGTTTTCTACATATGCAAATTTCTCCTGCTTAAATGCCAGGGGTTAGGGGACAAATGCTGAACCACATTGTAATTGCATGTTTTAGTTTAAAAAAAATTGTCAAACTCTTACAGAGTGACATACCAGTTTACAAATTTCTGTAAGTTTAATATTTAAATTCTTACCAGTCATGTATATGTGGCCCAGTGTCTCCACATCCTTGCCATCACATGATGTACTATGTACTATATATATTTTTTAATTTTAGCACTTGTTTGGTATGATAGCTGTGACAGCTTAGCATTTCTCTAACAGTTAATGATGTTGGATATCTTTTAATCCTCTTAATTTCTCATCATTATGTCCTCTTCATTGAGATAATCTATTCATATCCTTGGCCATTTTCTTACTAAGTAACTATTAGTAACTTAGTAATCTTACTTAGTAACTATTCTTACTAAGTTTTATGTATTGATGTATTGATTTCAGTACCTTGTTGGATTTTGGTTTACAAATATTTTCTCCCAGGTTGTACCTTCTATCAACAGATTTTTCACAGAGCAAAAGTTTTTATAAGATTCAATTTGCTTTTTACTTTTTTTGATTGAGTATATGGTGTCAAGTGTAACTCTTTTTTTCTTAGACATAGAACTGAAAGATATTTTCCTATGAATTTACAATTATATTTATAATTCACTTTGAATTTTTTATATAAATTGTGAGGCTTTTGTCAGGTTTTTCTTTGTTTCATTTTAGGTTGTGTTTGTTTCTATTCGCACTTTCTGGCCTATGGATGTCCAAGCTCCAGCACCATATGTTTGTACTTCTATTTAAAAAAGAAAAACAGTAGGAGTTTATTTGTATTGGTCTATTTGTGTCCATCCTCTGTCATTGCTACACTATATTTGTTAAAGCATTTTCTTTTTATTCCTAAAATTGTTTTAGGTATTTTAGAGCCTTTGCCTTTTCATATAAATTTTAAAATAACTTTGTATAGATTTTGCTGTGTGGTGTTAACCACGGATCTAACAGTGTGCTAGTATCCATAATATCTGGATATATATAGTCGCAGTATGGGTACTGTGTTAAACATATAGCTTAGTAAAGTTAAGAATTGACAATAAGTATCCCCATCCACAATTATGTCTCTTCATTATCAACATTTATTATCACTGTGCAGATGGTGTGCCATTCTACATTTCTTTTGAGAGCTATAAATCGTATTAATTTTTAAATTTTTTTCCACTTTTGTTTTTACCATTAAAATGATTGACATTTCTGTTTGTGTAACATCCTATGACTTGCAAAACTCATCTATTAGTTGAAAAGTAGTTTTAGATTCTTTCATGTCATCTGTAAGAAAGAACAGTTATTTCTTTCTTAACTTATACATTTCTTTCACTTATTTTCCTTATCTTCTTGCAATAGTAAAAATTTTCAGCACTGTGTTGAATAGACATGTTGAAAGTTGACAACCTTCCATGTGCCCAGTCCTAGAAAAAACATTGTCTTTCATTGTTGGATGATGCCAGCTTAGCTGTAGGCTTTTTGTAGATGATCTTCATCAAGAATACCCTCAATCCCATTAGTATTTACCATTGTGTATTGTGATTTTCAAGTTCTTATTGTCTGCATCTATTGATGCCAATTGTATGATTTTTATTTATAAATTTCTTAAGCTACATTAACCAATTTTCAAATGTTAATGTGGCCTTTGTGTATTTCATTTTGTAATTTTGGGGGTTAGATTATAAATATGTTGATTTTTGAACTTAAGTACGTAAGAGGTATTGACGTATAGTCTTCTGTTTTTATATGGTCCTTATCTAATTTTGGTCTCAGCATAATGCTCCATTTTGAGTGGAAAGTGTTCTGACTCTTTCAATATCTGAATAGACAGGGTAAAAAGTTAATTGCTTAAATATCAGGGAGAATTATCCAATAATACCATCTTATTTAGGAATTTCTTTTTTGGGAGGCAAGTGCACATTCAATTTTTTAAATTAGTATGGGAATTCACAGGTCATCTCTTCCATCTAAGATTTCAGATTTTGAGGATTTTGATTGGTATTTCTTCTAAGTTATCAAAATTCTTCACAGTATTTTGTTTATTCCTTTTTGATAGTTTATGATATTGCTATTTTCCTTTTTTAATAGAAGTATAAACAAATGTGATATTGCTTAACATTATTTTTTGAAGAATCACAAGTTACTCTTATTGATTTCTTACACTATTTTGCTGTCAGTTTTACTGATTTTTTTCTATTTTCTTACTTTGGGTTTATTTTGCTGTTCTCATTTCATTTATGTTGTGCGGTTACTTAAAGATTTCCTTTTCTTCACAGTGGATTAACTCTTTTTTCTGACATGTTATAACTTCATTTTTATTTAGTTCTATGTATTGTTTTAAAGTGCCCTTGAGATTTTCTCTTAGATTAATTTATCATTTAGAAGGATACTTTCCAGGTTGAGGATTGGAGGGAGGTTCCTGGTTGTTATTTTACTTTGATATTAATTTTTATTTCCGTTTCAATTTGGTCAGAAAATATACTGTGTTTTATTTCAATTTTTTAAAATTTGTTGATATTTGAGTTATGTCTTAGGATGTTGTACCTTTCATGCTGAACATTTTGTGGGTGGTAGAAAAATTGTTTTCTGCTGTTGTAGGATAGAGTGCTCTATAAATCTCAATAATTTAAGCAGACGATTAGCTTTGTTTATTGTTTTGTTGATTAATTGTGTTGTTGAGATTTTCTATATCCTTGCTGATTTGTCTAGTTGTTTTAACAATTACCAAGCCCCAGGCGGCACCTGTGGCTCAACAGAGTAGGGCACCGGCCCCATATGCTGGAGGTGGTGGGTTCAAACCCAGCCCTGGCCAAAGACTGGGAGGGGGGGACAATTGCCAAGCCCTAACTATAATCGTGGGTTTATATATTTCTCCTGTTCATTTTGAAGCTTTGTTTTTTGCTCTATAAAATATGTAGGGTCATCTATCTCCTTGGAGAATTTTACTTTTTATCTTTTTGTAATGTCTCTTCTTGCCTCCTAGACTGTTCTATGTTGTGAAACCTACTTTGTCCACATTAATATAGCTGTTGTTGAATTAAAATTTTTTCAAATATTTGTATTTTCAACTTAAGCTATTAAAATCGAAGTAGATTATATAAGCAACATGTAACTGGGTCTTTTATAGTTTGTTCAGCAATGTCTTCAGTGGTGCATGTTGTCTGTCTACATTGAAGGCAATGTGGGTATTTTAGGACTTAGTGCTGAAATTTAATTTATTTCTATTTCTGTTCATTTCTGATATTGCCATTAATGTCATATTTTCTGGTTTTTACTGTATCTTTCTATAGTTTCCTCAGTAGTTGCTTGAGGTATACAGTATACATTTGAAACTCATCATTGCCTACCTATATCCACTTGGACTGAAACTTCAAAACCCAGCTTTCTGTTTTTTCTTTAATAAAATTATCTAATTATTTTTAAATATAATTATCCAATTATTTTTATTATGTGAGTTGAGCATCACTACAGCATCATATACAGAGATTGTTATATATTATGTCCCATCCATCAATATGAGTTTTAAAAACTTACACTAAAAACTTACACAAATTTAGGATAGCCTAATAATCTAATTTTTACCTATTTTACTCTTTTGTGTTTTAAATTTTACACCTTCATTTATTTACTTGTTTAGTTTTCTTCATTCTTTAACAAAGGATGTTCTAGCTACCAGTTTGCTAAGTTTTCTTTCATCTGAAATAGTTTAGTTTTGCTTTATTTCCTATTTCTAAAGAATAATTTTAGATTCTTCAGAATGTAACTTTAATATGTGACTCTGGCCTTCAGTATTTTTCTTTTAGCAATTAAAAAATATTGTGTCATGTCTTTCCAGGCTCCATAGTTTCAAATGAGAAATCTTTTCTCATTCAGGTAAGTTATTTCCTTACAAATATTTTCTTCTTTTTGCTCTGAATGCTTTCATTATCTATAATTTGCAGAAGTGTATTGTATACTTTATTTAAATTACTGTATATTCTACTTGGAATTTACTTGGCTCTTGATTTGGTAGTTATTTATCTCGACCAAATTTGCAAAGGTTGGAAGCACTAAATTTGCAAAATTTTTTAGTTCCACACGCCACTTCTGGAACTTCGGTTACCACATGGGTCAATATGACAGTTTTAGAAAGACTGTATTTACGGTCCATTATTTCATTTCCAGGATACACAAGGCAACCACACCCTTTCTGATTCACCCATGCAAGATTTAACTGCTTGGCTTATCAGTGCTGCTATGAGGGCTTCATTTGTTTACATGTATGCAGGTTTCATGTTCGTTGAGTTGTATGTATCCCAAAACCTATACAAATTTAGGATGGTCTAAACTTTTGCAACAACCCTACATATTATTAACTCTTTGTTATAATCTCACAAGTCCCTGCAATTCTCACCTTGTGGAGTTTATTTTCTCCCTCTTTCATCTTCAGAGAGTACCTGAATATCTGTCTTGTTTCACGGAATTTTTTCCTTTGTCTTCTGCATTTTCTTGTTAATTCTTTGTTTTATTTTCATTCATGTATTTTTCAGTTCTGTAGCTAGTATTTGGATTTTTTTTCTTACTCATCCTATTTCTTTGGTAAGATTTTTCTATACCGTGTCTCAAGAGATTTGTAATAGCTTGATGATACCATCCAGAAATCATTGTAAGTGAACACCCAACTGCATTCTCTTAATATAAAAACAGGTTTAAAACAATAAAAATGTCAAAATAGTCTTTTTAAAAGGCCAGAATTCTGAAAACAAGTGGCATTACACCAAACAAAATCATATGATTTGTACAGAAAGGACAAAAGAGCAATGTCACTTTATTTCAGTTGCTCCCCCAATTTCAGTATATCTTAGAGCCAAGAGAGATTACTGCTTTTATCTGGGTGAAGAAAAAGGGTGCACAGAACATCCAATGTGTCTAGTGTTTCAGTTTGCTCCTTGAGTTTCCAGCTTCTATCTTGACTCAGATCATTGAAAGACTTGGCACAGTTTGGTTGCTTAGGGTTACAAAGGAGATGGCACTTTTCCGTTGCTTGTAACACTGTGAAGTTAGGAAAATAAGGCATAACTGAAGGTTCTCCTTTCTGGAAAGTAGGGAAAGAGTGGTACATAATACCAGTGTCCCCAGCATTTTTTATGTGCTTCTTCACATCTCTACACATCAAACTAATGGACATGACAATTACACTTTTTTCAAGAGCAAGATATTACAGGTTCCTGAAAACAAAAATGCCAAGGCAGCTAGGAAGGAAAACACAAAGTCTAAGTCTGTATTAGGCAGAGAAGTAAATACATAGATAGTACCAAAACCATCTGTACATTTAAAGTGACATTGAGCACCTCTTGTAATTGCAATAATCTTACATGCGTTGAGTATTTTTTTTTTTCCATCCTCTATCTTCTAGTGAAAATTTGTCTTTGGACACTGGAAGAGAACCTTTCTTTCATATGCAGAAATATAAACACAAAGCTACAAAGAACAATTATATCTATTAACCAATAATAAGGAAATGAAGATTCATGAATTGCCTGAAAAATTAAAAATAATAATTATACAAAAATTAAGTGATTTACAAGAGAACACGGATAGGTTAACTGTTCAAAGTCTAAAAAGTGATCAGGGGATACTGCCTGTGGCTCAAGGAGTAGGGCACTGACCCCATGTGCCAGAGGGTTTAAACCCGGCCCTGGGCCAACTGCAAAAAAAAAAAAAAAAAAAAAAGTGATCAGGGAAAATGAGAATGTCATAAAGAGAAGAAGGATGAAGAACTAAAATTCTGAAACTGAAAAGTAGAATATAACAATTAAAAATTCACTAGAAGGATTGATAACACTTTATCAACTAGAAGAAATAGTGAACTCTTAAAAAAATATTTGAAATTAAGCAGTTATAGATAACAATGATAGAAGATTTAAAGACTAACAGATTGAGATAACACAAAACAAGACAGTGTAGCACATTATGGGAATTCCAGAAGGAAGAGAGGAGATAAGGAAGAGAAAGGAGGATACAATAATACATCTGAAGAAATAATGACTAGCAAATCAATCTAGGAAGAGATGAATATCTTGATTTGTGAATCTCAAAGGATATTAAATGGAAAGAAGCTTAACAAGTCTATGCCAAGACATAATTATTATCAGACTGGCGCAAAGAGAAATCTGAAAGCAGCAGGAAAAGGCAATCTGTCAGATACAGGAAGCTTATCTGTGGAATTTCAGCAGAAAGCTCATCCGTCAGATGAGAGTAGAATGACATATTCAATGTGCTTGCAGCAAAAATGTGAATTAGCAATACTACTGTAACCAGGAAACTTGTACTGACGCAGCAAAACTGCCATTCAAGATCAAGGGCAAAATAAAGAAGTTCTCAGACATAAAAGCTGAGAGAGTTTTTCACCATCTGAACAGTCTTACAAAAAAAGCTAAAAGTTTTTTTCAAGTTGAAACAGATAACAGCAAAAGTAACACGTGAAAGCATAAAACTCATTGGTAAAGGCAAATACATAAACATAATACTGACTGTAGGTCTCTAATTGTTCTATGTAAATCATTTTCAGCACTGGGCTAAAAGATAAGTATATTAAAAGGTGTAAGTACTATCTATGACAAACCCACAGCTAATATTTTACTGAATGGAGTAAAACTGAAAGCTTTTCCTCTTAAAAGTGGAACCAGACAAGGTTGTCCTCTGTCACCTTTACCATTCAACATAGTGCTGGAAGTTCTAGCCAATACAATTTAGGCAAGACAAGGAAATAAAGGGAATCCAAATGGGAGCAGAGGAGGTCAAACTCTCCCTTTTTGCTGATCACATGATCTTATACTTAGAGAATCCCAAAAACTCAACCACAAGACTCCTGGAAGTCATCAAAAAATACAGTAATGTTTCAGGATATAAAATCAATGTCCACAAGTCACTAGCCTTTGTATACGCCAATAACAGTGAAGAGGAGAAGCTAATTAAGGACACAACTCCCTTCACCATAGTTTCAAAGAAAATGAAACACCTAGGAATATTCCTAACAAAGGAGGTGAAGGACCTCTATAAAGAAAATTATGAAATCCTCAGAAAGAAAATAGCAGAGTATATTAACAAATGAAAGAACACACCATGTTCATGGATGGGAAGAATCAACATTGTTGAAATGTCTATGCGTCCCAAGGCAATCTACCTATTCAATGCCATTCCTAACAAAATACCAACATTGTACTTTCAAGATTTGGAAAAAAGGATTCTGCATTTTGTATGGAACCAGAAAAAACCCCATATAACTAAGGCAGTTCTTAGTAACAAAAATAAAGCTGGGGGCATCAGCATACCAGATTTTAGTCTGTACTACAAAGCCATAGTGGTCAAGACAGCATGGTACTGGCACAAAAATAGACACATAGACACTTGGAATTCAATAGAAAACCAAGAAATGAAACTAATACCTTACAACCATCTAATCTTTGATAAACCAAAGAAGAACATACCTTGGGGGAAAAACTCCCTATTCAACAAAAGGTGTTGGGAGAACTGGATATCCACATGTAAAAGACTGAAACTGGACCCACACCTTTCCCCACTCACAAAAATTGATTCAAGATGGATAAAGGACTTAAAATTTAAGGCATGAAACAATAAAAATCCTCAAAGAAAGCATAGGAAAAACATATTGGCCTTGGGAAAGACTTCATGAAGAAGACTGCCATGTCAATTGCAACAACAACAATAATAAACAAATGTGACTTCATTAAACTGAAAAGCTTCTGTACAGCTAAGGAGACAACAACCAAAGCAAACAGACAACCTACACAATGGGAAAGGATATTTGCATATTTTGAATCAGACAAAAGCTTGATAACTAGGATCTATAGAGAACTCAAATTAATCCACATGAAAAAGCCAACAATCCCATATATCAATGGGCAAGAGACATGACTAGAACCTTCTCTAAAGAAGACATGAATGCTGACAAACATATGAAAAAATGTTCATCATCCCTATATATTACAGAAATGCAAATCAAAACCACCCTGAGATACCATCTAACCCCAGTGAGAATGGCCCACATCACAAAATCTCAAAACTGCAGATGCTGGTGTGGATGTGGAGTGAAGGGAACACTTTTTCACTGCTGGTGGGACTGTAAACTAGTACAACATTTCTGGAAGGAAGTATGGAGAAACCTCAAAGCACTCAAGCTAGACCTCCCATTTGATCCTGCAATCCCATTACTGGGCATCTACCTAGAAGGAAAAAAATCCTTTTATCATAAGGACACTTGTACTAGACTGTTTATTACAGCTCAGATTACAATCGCCAAAATGTGGAAACAGCCTAAATGCCCACCAACCCAGGAATGGATTAACAAGCTGTGGTATACGTATACCATGGAATACTATTCAGCTATTAAAAAAATGGAGACTTTACATCCTTTGTATAAACCTGGA
>CAUYPK010015033.1:0-17737 GCA_963574355.1 Loris lydekkerianus
TGCAGGGTCAAGGTAGTAGTACCAATGGAGTGTTCCCAGGTGATAGCCCCCTTAACCTCAGTCCTCTCCATTACAGTAATGCCTTTGATGTGTTTGCAGCCTATGGAGGCCTCAATGAGAAGTCTTTTGTAGATGGCTTGAATTTTAGCTTAAATAACATGCAGTATTCTAACCAGCAATTCCAGCCTGTTATGGCTAACTAAAAAAAAAAAAAAAAAAGTACAAGTTAAAATGAATGGGCCCAAGGGGGATCTTTTGGTCTTTTTTTTTTCCCTTTTACCTCCTTGAGATTTTCTTTTAAGCTTATAGTAAGGATACATTCAAGCTTGGTTACAAAAATAAAACATGCATCATTTTTCATTTGCCAACCAAGCACAAAGTTATTTTATACTGACTGTATATTTTAAAGTATACTCTCAGATATGGCCTCTTACAGTATTTAAGATATAGCAAGGACATGGCTGATTTTTTTTTTTATATATAAAAAATTGGCACTAATAAGTGGGTTTATTGGTCTTTTCTAATTGTATAATTTAATTTAGTACAAAGTTTGTAAAATATCAGAGGATATATATATTGTTTCTACGACATGGTATTGCATTTATATCTTTTTACTACAGTGATCTGTGACAGCAGCAGCTTCATGTTGTATTTTTTTTACTGAAATTGTAAAATATCCATCTTAAAGACATCAACTATTCTAAAAATTGTGTACAGGATATTCCTTTAGTGGTGGAATTAAAATGTACGAATATTTGCTTTTTAAAAAAATGTATTTTCTGTTAAAGGTTTAAAGATTTTTGCTATATATTATGGAAGAAAACGTAATCGTAAATATTAATTTTGTACCTATATTGTGCAATACTTGAAAAAACGGTATAAAAGTATTTTGAGTCAGTGTCTTACATGTTAAGAGGGACTGAAATAGTTTATATTAAGTTTGTATTAAAATTCTTTAAAATTAAAAGATGCCTAATGTGGTCATTATTTTTAATCGTTCCCTAAAGATCTTCCTCTGGAGTGGTGCTGTAAATGCTAAGTACTTAAGGCTGGAGAAAGGTCTGACTCGGTGTTACCATGAAGGAGTAATGGAAAGCAATTGCTTGATCCGTGCGCCCGATAGTGTTTGGCCACATAAAAAATCCTATCAAAACTATGTAGGCTGATGACTGACAATGCTTGGGACAGCCCTGTTTTTTAACATCCCTTGGTAGTCCATGTTTGTCTCCTTATAGTGAGAATGGTATGTTAAAGTTATTCAACTCTGTATCAAGTTCTAAAGTGTGGTGTCAGCATGCTGACATCTAGGAGAGAGGTGAAATTCACTCATGTAATCTGAGAAGATTTATTTGAAATTTATATGGAGAGAGACCACTGGGTTAGTTTTCTCTTTTTGCATGGGGGATGATGAGTTCAGGACTTCCTTGGACAAAGTAGCTGACTTAACTTTAAAAGAGAAGATTGAGATGTATTTACTATTAGGCGTGTTGAGAATTATGATGAGAATCTATTCATTTGGGCAGGTAGCTAAATGTGTTCAGCATAAAAGTTGATACATTGTGTTTTTTGCAAGTGTTTGTCCTACTTGGAGTATGGGGTTTAGAGATTAGTTGTTGATAGTGTGTCAAATTCTAGTGGCTTGGTGAAGATGGAGGTTTTGGGTTTTTTTTTTAACTGTAAGAAGTTAGAAGGAAGAATATTTAAAATGAATCATTTCACTGTTTCAGTGTTCACTGAATAGTATTGAGACAGTATTGGTGAGAAAGTTTTCTTGAACTCAAAAAAATAACTCTCTGTACTTTTATAGTAAGAACCCAGCACGGTCTTAGTTACCAGTGAAATAAATTTGGTCTCAAATGAGTTTTTGGACACCAGTCTACAAAAGTCTTTTGTCATTTACCCATGCCATTTAGAGCAATAAAAAGTTTTAAAGAAGCAAGGACTGGAAATAACAGAGCTAAGCTGTTTGGCCAGCTCCATGGTGAGGGCTCTGTCCTTTGGTGGACAGAATGAGGCTATGAGGAAATACTGGAAAAGTGGTGGGACCCGCAAAGACCTGAGCTGCCAACATTTACTGATTATGTGCTTTTGTGATCCAAAGTTTGAATCACTATAAGAGAACAGTCAGGAAAATGATTTTAAGCACTAGTTTCTGTAAGAGACTTGAGGTTGTTGTAGACTTGCAAGTAAACTGCCTACTTGCGACCAGGTGTGGTGGCTCATATTTGTAATTCCAGCATTCTGGGAGGCTGAAGCCTGAGGATCCCGTGAGCTCCAGAGTTCAAGACCAGCCTGAGCAGGAGCAAGACCTGGTCTCTACTGAAAATAGAAAAACCTGTTGGGCCTTGTGACAGGCTCCTGTAGTCCCAGCTACTCAGGAGGCGGAGGCAAGAGGATGGCTTGAACCTGGGAGTTTGAGGTTGCTGTGAGCTATGATGCCATAGCACTGTATCCTGGGGCAACAGGGAGACTGTCTCAAAACAAACAAAAATCTTGCCTACTTACAAATGAAAGGCTCAGAGTTAACAGTTTCTGAAAACAAGGTTTTCAGGAGTAAGGACAATACATAAACAATAGAATTCGTAGCAGTCTGGAATACATATATTCAAATTTTAAATACTGAGCTTAAGGATAAATATATTGACAAAAATCTCAGGGTAATTTCATCTTGGTACATATGTTTGCACTTGAGAAGGGAATTAACTCAAAATTTTATCTTGATTGTTTTCATGAAAATTGTTTTACTTGAGCTTGGTGTTGTTGAGAACATAATTTTGTGTCTTTGAGACAAGATCTCACTCTTGCCCAGGCTGGCATGCAGTGAGCTAATCACAGCTGACTGTAACCTCAAATTGGGATCAAGCAACCCTTCTGCCTTAGCCTCCCAATTAGCTGGGACCATGGGCACATGCCACCACCCCTGGCTAATTAATTTTTTTATAAAGGTATCACGATGTTGCCTAAGTTAATCTTGAACTCCTGGCCTCAAACTGTCTTCCTGCCAAAGTGCTGGGATTAGAGATGTGAGCCACTATGCCCAGCCTATAATTAAAAAAAAAAAAAAAAAGAACAACAACAAAGTCTTGTTTTCATGGCCTTTTTGCTCATTAGGAATGGAAATTTTTTAAAAGGTGCTTTTGTTTTCTAGCACATCTTAGGAAACTTAATGTATTAGTCCCAGGGCTGCCGTGCTCTTGGCCCTCTGTATGGAGACGGTTTTGGTTAAGAGTTTGATGAATTCATTATCTTCATAGGTCTTTCCCATCTTTTTGACTGTTAAGTATAGATACTGTAGCAGACCTGAATACCCTATCCTAATGTCCAAAATGCTGCGTTACCCATTGTTTAGCTCACGGAGGAGTGAGGAAAATGATACCAAAAGGTAGCTTTCTGAATTTTCCTTCACTTGTCCTGCCTTGCCTTTTCTAAAACGAGATACATTGTGAAATCTCCCTTAAACAGCTTTCAGCTGTAATTGATGGCAAATGTAGGCCTTCTTGCAAATGCCCCCTTCAAGATGACAACCTTTGTTTGCTGTGATTAGTTAACTTAGCTTTTGAAGTTGAAACTAATGGTTCTCCCCCAAGTTTACCTATTTTTCTAATGTGTGTTGGTGTAAATTTCATTCACATACAGATGTCTTAGTACTGGCATTTTAATGGAAAGACTTAATCTAACCTACAGGATGTAGGTTATTTTAAAACAGGTCACCGTAACATAAAGAAAATAATGTCTGTCTCTTTGGACATATTTAAGCTAATAAAGTAAAAGGCTGATGGGAGACCTTCCTCAACACCCTTTTCCTACACAAACAGAAAATAGTATAGACATGGTACATCAGATGTATACCTGTACTTGACTGGAATGTATGCTTTGGTCAGAAGCTGGAAGACAAGTCTAGTGCAAGAACAGGTAAGAGGGAAAGAGCCTTGTTAGAAGACACGTATGTGAAATGGTCAATGCTGCCTCAGTGGTAACCATGCTGGCTAACCACCCATAGCACAGTGGTTATGGTGCCGGCCACATGCACCAAGGCTGGTGGGTTCCAGTCCAGCCAGTGCCAGTTAAACAATGATAACAACAACAACGACAAAAAAAAAAAAAATAGCCGGGTGTTGTGGCGAGTGCCTGTAGTCCCAGCTACTTGGGAGGCTGAGGCGAGAGAATTGCTTCAACCCAAGAGTCTGAGGTTGCTGTGAGCTATGACAGTGCAGCCCTCTACAGACGGCGACAGCTTGAGATTCTGTTTCAAAAAAAACAGGTCATTGCTGAATAAAACACATAGCATTGTTCAGCATGCCTATCAGTTGATGCTTAATCAGTTTGGCCCAGGAGGTCACCTGAGATAGTTTGTTAATTTTTGTGGTATATGATGAAGATGTGTTTTTTATTTTTGTTTTGTTTTGTTTGAGACAGTCTCACTTTGTTGCCCTCAGTAGAGTTACATGGCGTTCTAGCTCACAGCAACCTCAAACTCTTGAGCTCAAGTAATTCTCTTTCCTCAGTCTCCCGAGTAGCTGGGACTACAGGCGTTTGCCACAACACCCAGCTATTTTTAGAGATGAGGTCTTGCTCTGGCTCAGGCTGGTCTCCAACCTGTGAGCTCAAGCAATCCACCCACTTCGGCCTCCCAGAGTGCCAGGAATACAGGTGTGAGCCACAGCATCCAGCAATAGGTTCTTTTTAAAAGATGTAGGATTCATATTTGTGTGTTTGTTTGTTGAGGCTGCCTTTTGATCATTTAACTCTTTCAGTTAACAAACACTCATATAGCACTTAATGTGTGTCAAGTGCAGTTCTAACCCAGTTTAGAGATTTAGGGAGGCAGGGCAGGAAACAGGCCTGAGGCCCGGAAAGTTTAACTCACCCAAGCCAGTATGGCCAAGAAGTGGCAGACTTGGGATTCAAACTCAGGTAGTGGTTCCAGAGTTCATGCTTTCAAGCCCTGTGCTGTGTGCCCTCAGTTAGTTGCTGTTCTGAGCTAAAATCAGAAAACCATTTTTGTGTTAGCCACATGACTTGTAACACTTGTAGCAAAGTGTTAATGAGAAAGGTCTAGCCTTAACCATGCTCAAAGGTTGTAATGTTCTGAGAGAGATACTTCATACTTCCATTGGCCATAAACTAAAATCATAACCTATCTGGAAATATTTTTAGAAATCATTAGGTTATATCAGTCCTGGAGTTAGCTTTCTTAATTCAATCATATAAATTACTTCTCTCATTTTAGAACTATTGGATGATTCCCTGAAGACTATAGATTTAGTGGCCCCATTACTTCTAAATAAAATTACAGATATTGGCCCCCTGTGGCTATTTTCACATACACTTCCTAACTGTGTGTATTGCTAAACATTCTTTTTTTTTTTTTTTTTTTAGACAGAACCTCAAGCTGTCACCCTGGGTAAAGAGCTATGGCATCACAGCTCACAGCAACCTCCAACTCCTGGGCTCAAGCGATTCTCCTGCCCCTGCCTCCCAAGTAGCTGGGACTACAGGCACCTGCTACAATGCCCGGCTATTTTTGTTGTTGTTGCAGCCATCATTGTTGTTTGGCAGGCCCTGGCTGGATTCGAATCCTCCAGCTCAGGTGTATATGGCTGGTGCCTTAGCCACTTGAGCCACAGACACTGAGCCATTGATAAACATTCTAAAGAAAGGCCAAATGACTTAACAAAGTAGTGTTCGACAATGTGTACCTATGATTTATTTTTAAATTGCTTTGAAAAACTACCTTAAGGCAAATCTTTGTTATACAGAATTTCCAAACATTAAGGAAACTAGTTCCAGGTAAAGTGTCTGACACCTGGAACCCTACCACTTTGGGAGGCGGAGGCAAGAGGATTACTTGAGCCTAGGAGTTTGAGATTGTGGTGAGCTTTGATGAAGCCACTGCACTCCAGGCTGGGTGACAGAGCAAGACCCTGCCTCAAAAAAGAAACCAAATAACTTCCCATTTTAAACTTGTTCTAAAAACCTTTCTTGAAAAATATCAAAATATTTTGATTTGAAATAAAAACTGCATTTAAGAAGCATAAGCTATTATGGGTAAGCTTATATTCCCTTTATTATTGCAATTAGTTTTGAGCATGTTTGAACTGTATAGTTAACAGAAAAACCCATTTAAAAAAAGGCTCAGGAGAATTTCTGTAGTTTCTATATGAATTAAATCCTGTTAAACTATGTTGCTACTATTTAGATTTTTGGGTTAGTTAGAATTTGGACCAAATACTACTACACTGTTTTGGAGGTTTGCATTGTGCTAAAAGTGTTATTAATGGAATTTGGTCAGTAAACCTCTATTACCCATTCCATAATATTTGAGGGGGTTTTTGGGTTTTTTTGTTTTTTTGTTTTAGAGAACCAGTCTCACTTTGTTGCCCTTGGTAGAGCGCTGTAGCATCACAGCTCACAGCAACCTCCAGTTGTTGGGCTTAGGCGATTCTCTTGCCTCAGCCTCCAGAGTAGCTGGGACTACAGGCACCTGCCACAACACCCGGCTATTTTTTGTTGCAGTTTGGCCTGGGGCTGGGGTTCAAACCTACCACCCTCGGTATATGGGGCTGGCACCCTACTCACTGAGCCACAGGCACCACCCTAATATTTGAGTTTTAAGACTTTACATTTTAAAAAACCTTCTTTAAACTGGGTATGGTGGCTCACGCTTGTAATCCTAGCAATTATGGAGGCTGAAGTAAAGGGATTTCTTGAGCTCAGGAGTTTGAGAGCCTATCTCTACTGAAAAAAAAAAAAAAAAACTAGCAAGATGTAGTGGTGGGCACCTGTAGCCCTAGCTACTTGGGAGGCTGAGGCAGGAGGATCTCCTGATTACTTGAGCCCAGGAATTTGAGGTTGCTGTGAACTGGCTGATAACACAGCACTCTAGCCTGGGCAATAGAGACTCTGTTCCTTCCCCACCAAAAAAAGAAAGACTTGTCTTATATGTAGTAATTAGTGAAAACTTTGAGATCATCTCATGGTAGGGCAAACCTTAGAAGAAAACATTTCATCAGGAAGCAGTTCATGTCTAGAGGCTGTTTGAAATTACAAGTCTAATTCCTGGCTAAATCATAGTGAGTCTTTTGACTCCGCTTACTCAGTTTATTCATCTGCAAAATGGGTACAGTGATACCAATATATTTTTGGGGGGAGCTATGAGAACCAATCACTTTGCTATTAAGAATGATCCCTGAACAAATGCATAGCAGAATCTGTGTCTATAGGAGCTTATCGTATTTAGAAGCCATGAAGCCCAGAATTTTAGCCATATTTGCTGCCCTCTGAAATCAGAAAAATAAATATAAGACCCTAACTGTTTTATATCAACATTTTGTTGTCAGTTATTTGCATCAATAGAGAATTTAAATTCTACGATGATATCTTAAAAGCTTTTCTATTCATATTTCAGTACTATCACTGAGTTTGTATTTTTATTTTATTATTTATTTATTTATTTGGAGACAGAGTCTCACTTTGTTGCCCCTGGTAGAGTATCGTGGCAACAGCTCACAGCAACCTCAAACTCTTAGGCTCAGGCAATTTTCTTGTCTCAGCCTCCCTAGTAGATGGGACTACAGGCACCTGCCACAACACCCAGTTATTTTTAGAGACGGGTTCTTGCTCTGGCTCGGGCTGATCTTGAACTCATGAGCTCAGGCAATCCACCTGCCTTGGCAGCCCATAGTGCTAGGATTATAGGCATGAGCCACAGTGCCTGGTCCTGAGTTTGTATTTCTATTTTTGAGGCCCTGAAGAAAATCAATGTTTCAGCATTCTTTTTCAAATACTCGGCAAGTTGATTAAACCCAGCATATTAGTTGACATTCCTTTTGGGAGCAAAATGTTTGCTAAACTGCAGCGTCCATGCTGTTGTGAAAAATATTGAAGTAGTTCTTGTTTAATCAATATTGGTTCAGGAATAGTAGTTAAAATGTAGGTCTGGTGCTGAACATGTCATATGGGTAATGTTGCTAGCTTTATTTTGGTGCAGGTAGAAAAGAAGAGGAGGTTTGCTTTTCAGAAGGGAAAAACATTGAAGACTTGGAAGGAAAAACACATTCTGTCTGGCATTATGAACACTTACTTCACTGATAAAATATGACCAGTGTGCAGAATGGAGAACAGGTGTACAATATTTTTAGACAAACCTTGGCATATACTGTAGGTCGCATCCCTTCTGTCTATACACTCCTCAAGGGTTTCAAAAATAATTTGTGGAAAAAACACATTGACAAAAAACGAGCTAGACTTTGCTTTTGTGTGTGTGTGTGTGTGTATGTTTTGCAATGAATGTTAAAGTCAAACATAAACTTCCTTCCCAGCCATCAGGTTGTAGCTATTTTTAAATGCTAGGTCTCCATATGACCTTCTACAGCTCTTGAGCTCTCTCTTTCTCTTCCTTCTTGGGTGCTATTGAGAAAACTGAAAAATACGATCCCACAGAGTCTTTCGGAGTGAAAGGTGGGTTATATGTCCTCCTAAAATTACCAGATTCTGTCTTCAATGTTTTACTTCTTGTAGGCCAGGAATAAAAAGTGACGAGCATGAACATGACATCAGTCTAGTTGGTTTCTAGCAAATGGGTACAAATTGATGACTTCCGGATACAGATGGAAAGGAATACTGTTGGACCCTACAAATAGTGTCCATTTTAGCACACGTTTCCTAGGCATAGCCCCCTTTTCTGTTTTGCACTAAATGCAGGTACTCTTTTCAGATGGCCTTTGTCACCTCTCCACCTCCATTAATTCATTTCTAGTAAGGATGAAGGCTGAATTGTGGTGTGCTTTGTAATGAGCCTGTCTGTTCTTTTTTTACTCCGATTATCCAGATCTACTGCCCTTGAACTCTTTTCCCAAAACACCTCTCCTTGTTTTGCAAACTACCTATCACTCTAAAGTTCTGTGGAGGGCAGTGCCTGTGGCTCAAAGGAGCAGGGCACTGGCCCCATATACCGCAGGTGGCGGGTTTAAACCCGGCTCTGGCCAAAAACTGCAAAAATAAATAAATAAAGTTCTGTGGAGTCCTGGTGACTTACTTTCTTCTAACTCCTTCCTATTTCCAGGATACTTGTTGGTGATCTCTAAACCATTTCAATACAATGCTTAAGACAGCTGCAATCCTAGGGCACCCTTTCTGTAAAGATTTTGAGAACAACCCAGTTTTCACACAGCTATAAAGGATTTTACCTGGGGACATTCATCTTTATGAATCTTGGAAAAGATTGGAAGAAAGAAGGAAACTTTTTTATATTTTTTCTTTTCTTTCTTTCTCTTTTCCTTCTTTCTTTCTTTCTTTTTTTTTTTTTTTTGTTGTTGTAACTTAGAATAAATGTTTCTTGGAAAGAGTATCTTATTTATTTTCTGAAGAAGAAAAGAACTAAAGTTCAAAGAACTTTTGGGATTCCATGTAAAAGGAATAGAGAAATGAAGGTAAGACCTTATCTCCCCAGAAGCATCTGCTAGCGAACAGTGGTCCCGGGCCTTTTCGATACCAGGAACTGGATTTATGGCAGATAATTTTTCCACAGACCAGGGTGGAGGGATAGTTTCTGGATGATTTAAGTGCATTTGTTATTGTGTACTTTATTTCTATTATGATTACATTGTAATACATAATGTAATAATTATACAATCCACCATAATGCAGAATCAGTGGGAGCCCCGAGCTTGTTTCCCAGCATTCGCATGACCAGCTCCACCCATCATCAGGTATTAGAGTCTCATAAAGAGCATACACACCAGATCCCAACCATGGGCAGTTTCAATAGGGTTTATGCTCCTGTAAGCATCTCATGTCCCATTGCTGACCCAGCAGGAGGGCGAGTTCAGGTGCTGATGTGAACAATGGGGATTGGCTGTAAATACAGATGAACTTTCACTTGCTTGCTCACCGCTCACCTCCCGCTGGGTGACGCAGGCCATCGACTGGTACCCGCCTGCAGCTGAGGCTTGGGGACTGCAATTTTAAAGGATAACTTGGTATTCCTTGGTGGCTTCCAGCTATCGTTCGGCAGTTATGAATAAACCTATGGTAAGCATGCAGGTTTTCAGCTCCCTTGGATAATACCAAGGGGTGCAATTGCTGGATCTATAAGAGTAAGAGTATGTATCATTTTATTAGAAGCCACCTAACTGTCTTCCAACGTGGCTTTACTCTTTTGCGTTTCCTTTGTCACTGAATGAGAGTTCCTGTTGCTCCACATCCTCACCAATATCTGTTGTTGTCAATGCTCTGGATTTTGGCCGTTCTAGTAGGTTCGTAGTGGTATCTCATTGTTTTAATTTGCATTTCCCCAAGGACATATGATATGGAACATATTTTCATATGCTTATTTGCCATCTGTATATCTTTGGCGGGGTGTCTGTTTAGGCTTCTAGCAACATTTTTTATGTAAATTGACAACTGATTATGAAATGAAAATGAAAATTCTAAGGATTAAGACTAGCCAAGGCAATTCTGAAGAACAACAAAGCTGGAAAGCTTACAGTGATAGAAATCAAGAACTTTTACAAATCTGTATAATAATCATAATGGAAGATAGACAAATAAACCACTGGAACCAAATAAGCAAGAGCAAATCTCACTTATAGCATGGCCATCTGATTTATGACAAAAATGACAGTATCACACAAAGCCGAAAAGATAATCTTTTAAGTAAATGTGCTGGGTCATTTGGATGTCCATGTGGTAAAAACAAATTTATTTGTTTATTTATGTATTGTAATTTTTTTTTCTTGTGACAGAGTCTCACTATGTCACCCTCGGTAGAGTGCTGTGGAATCACAGCTCACAGCAACCTCAAATTCTTGAGTAGCTGGGACTACAGGCGCCCACAACAACGCCCAGCTATTTTTTTGTTGCAGTCATCTTCGTCGTTTAGCTGGCCTGGGCCGGGTTCAAACCCGCCAGCCTGGGTGTATGTGGTTGGCATCCTACCCACTGAGCCACAGGCACTGCCCTATGGAAGATAATTTTCCACACAGGGTGGGGCGGGTAGGCAGAGCTCAAGGGATGATGTGAGCAATGGGCAGCAGCTGGCAGCTGTAAAAACAGATGCGGCCTCTTCACTCGACTGCCTGCCGTTCACATCCTCCTGTACCGTCCAGTTCCTAAGTTTCATGGACATAGCTGAGGTAGAGCTATGTCCCAGGTCCTAACAGACCAAGGACCAGTTACTGGGGTTGGGGACCACGGTGCTAGAGAAGCTTCTGGCAACAGGCAAAAATGGGAGTAGGGTGTCTGTCCTCTGTCTGCCTTTCCTCTAGGGTCTGGGAAGGTTTGATAGAACAGTAAAGAAAGAGCTTCTGTATACACTGCCTTGACTCATGCCCTGCAAAGCAGCCTGATGGAGGTTTTGCAGAAGTTCTAGGATCTAGGACAAGCACCCCTAGTCCAGGAAAACCACAGTTTCCTGATGACTGTGTGTTTTCTTCCAAATTTTCAAGGAGGGTAGGTAGCTGCTCTCATGTAAAGCATTGTCTATTTGAAGGATGGGGATTTTGATACTTAGGAAATCCAGAGGAAATGAACAACCTGGAAACTCAGTAATAAGAAGAAATGACACCCAGATAGCATTTACTATGTGCTAGATATCGCCTCATTTTAACTCACTTCAACTACCTAACACCGCTCCAAAGGTCGTACTATTTCCATTTACAGAAAAAGAAACGGGGGGGAGAGAACTTGTGACAAAGTCTCAGCCAGGGGAGCTGGGACAGGAACTGTGAGATCCCATTTCCAAAGCCCGAGATCCTGGACAAGTACACTAGACCGTGCCTTTGGTCAACCTCGACAGGTTTACTGTAAGAGAGCCACACTTGAATATCCCAACCCGTCTAAAATGCACTTTGTGCCAAGTTCCCCTCTCCTGCACAGCCAGCGCGATCCTGTAAGTGCTTGTATGCTCAGCAACCCCAAACTCATTTTAATATCAGCCTTTGCCACGCACAATTAGGAAAGGGAAATCTGTTGCCAAAAAGTCAAGGGCGCAAAATATAAGCATTTAAGGGCTGTGTGCCAGTTTTACTTATTACATGACTACTGTTCTCTGGATGGTCAGATTCTTTGAGAAGTAACCACAGGCACTTCACCTACTGAACATTTTGGTCCTGGGCTTTTTTAGTACTTGTGATAGAAAAGGGGTGATGTTGACTCAAGTGGCTACTGTGGGCTCAGATTCCATTCTTGTCCTTAAATTCTTTCCCAAATAAGGTGAGACAAGATTAAAAACAGACCCTGTATTCACTCATTCAAAACATTTATCAAGCACCTGCTGGGTTAGGAACTGGTGATGATATATACAAACCTTCAGAACCTCTAAAGAAGCTTACGGTCTAGCAAAAGATAACAGACAAGCCCAAATAATCATAATACATAGGAAATGTAGAGGTATGGACCAAAAAAAGGGAGAGACAAGGCCTATGTGCATAATTCTAGTTCTGGGAAGAGTTACCAACCTTTGAAGAGTGAGAGAAATGTTCCTTGGAAGTACCCACGAGAGCCCAGGCTCCCTCAGAGTCCCAGCTCCAGTGCAGAAATGGCTACGGGAGAGGAAAAACTTGGTCCTGTGTTTTTTGTTTTTCTTAATCTGATGTGTGCACAGTAGGAAGAATGTGTGCTGCTAACCCTCAAGGGAAAAAAAGGCAGAGGAAATCAGAAATAGAAGCTCTGCTGCCAGCCCATCTCTCCTGGGAAAAGCCGACTTTGAATTTGGACATTATAATTTTCACCGTTTCAAGTTTATTCAGAAACATTATGAACGCAAGGTGGTTTAGCATTTCTCTTGAACAAACCCAGGAGTAGAAGGGTGGGCAGTGGGGGTACAGGTAAGAAGATCAGAAAAAGAGAGGAGGTAGTGAGGGTTGAGGGAGGACGTCAGGCTGTGTGGAAGGAGATTTTCAGTTTAATGCTTATCTGGGAAGCTGCCTTAGGCTAAAAGCTCCCTCTAGGGGTCATCGCATTAGTTCTTCTACAAAACCGCCTGTGGTTTTGAGATGTCAGGGCTCACAGCAGATGCCCCCCTTCCAGAGGCATGTGCGGATGGAAAATGTGTGTTCAGACACCCCCAGGACGCTCCCAGTTGCTGCTTCCTTCACCACACCTACCCCTGGCCAAGGTAAAAGTCTTTTCAGAGCTCAGCTGTTTGTGTTCCAGGCTGGCTTTGGGGATGCTTGCAATGTCTTTCGGTTTGAGCATAAATCAAAGAACAAGGCTTTGGAGAGAAAGCTTTTTATAAATCTCGGCCAGAAATTCACAGCCCCAAATAACTTTTCCCCTGGATCACCTCCCCTGGCAATACCCTTCCCCAGGCTCCCCTAAGTTCCCTTTGTGGCTGAGCACTCTGTCATCTGCTGAAAATACCACCACGAGCTGGCCAAGCTCCTTCATGTGACCTAGGACTGCTCAGAAAGCATCACTGCTGTATACAAAACACAGATCCTTCTTTGGAGCAGAACACACCAGCATCACCAGCAGGGACAGGCGTTTAGGCCCTACCTCCCTTCAGGCTTCTTGGATAACTGCTAAAAAGTAAGAATGCTCCAGAGAGTACCGTAATCTTCATTAAGCCTCCAAATGACCTTACTCCTAATGATCCTATACGAGAGAGAATATGGCCTTTGGGGTCAGACTACGAATTGACTCTCAAACTCACCCATAGATGACAATTAAGTTCGCAAACTTGCCACCATGTGCTTATATTAGCAGCACTGTACAAACAGCTCAGTAAGGTCTCATAACCTTGATATGTCACTGTCTCACAGCTACGTTCATGTTGACATGTGGCAGTGTCTTGCTGAGTGGCGTTCATTACTGTTGTGTGTTTTTTTGTGCTGTCACAAGAATGTCAGAGATTGGGGCTGCACCCATGGCTCAGTGAGTAGGGCACCGGCCCCATATGCCAAGGGTGGCAGGTTCAAACCCAGACCCGGCCAAACTGCAACAAAAAAATAGCTGGGCGTTGTGGCGGGCACCTGTAGTCTCAGCTACTCGGGAGGCTGAGGCAAGAGAATCGCTTAAGCCCAGGAGCTGGAGGTTGCTGTGAGCTGTGTGATGCCACAGCACTCTACCAAAGGGCCATAAAGTGAGACTCTGTCTCTATAAAAAAATAAAAAATAAAAAAAGAATAAAAGAATGTCAGAGATTGAATTAAAGCAATGAACAAACATTCATAAATTCTTTGTTAAACTTGGCAAGAGTAAAAGAGAAACCAGGGACATATTAATCCAAGTTCAAGGGGATAATGCCATGAAGAAAACAGCAGTGTACAAATGGAGTAAATGTTTTTCTCTGAGGGGAGAGAAAATATCATTGATGTAGAGAGGTCAGAACAGCCAGTAACAAGCAGAACTGATGAAAACATTGCAAAAATTCATCGAATTGTGTGTTAAAGTCATTGGCTAACTGTGAGAAGCATAGCAGACCGAAGAGAAATTGATAGAGAAACAGGAAAATCTTAACTGGAAATCTTGGCACGAGAAAGGGAATGTGCAAAAATGGTCCCAAAGGAGCTCGCCAATGAACAAAAGAAGAGTCAAAGTTTGCCAAGACCTTTTGGAGAGGCAAGATGATGTTTGGGGCCCTGTTATCACTGGTGATGAAACACGGGTGCACCAATATGACCTTGAAACAAAGCATCAAAGTGCACCATGGAAAGTGCCCATTCTCCATGACAAAAAAGTTCTGCCAATTCAAATCGAGAGTCAAAATGATGCAGTTAATCATTTTTTATATCAGAGGCATTATTCATTATAAATTAGTACCGACTGGACAAACAGTTAACTGAGTTTACTATTTGGAAGTGCTGAAAAGGCTTCATGAAAAAGTTAAACAAAAACAACCTGAACTTTACAACAACTCATGGCTCTTGCTTCACAATAATGCACCAGCTTACTGAGCACTGTCTGTGAGCAAATTTTTAGCCAGTAAATAAGTGACCGTATTGCAGTACCCTCCTTACTCCCCCAATATGGCCCACAGTGACTTTGTTCTTTACCCAAATGAAGAGAAAAGAAATATTGAAAGGCATTTTGATGACATTCAGGACATCAACGATAGCTCTGATGGCCATTCCAGAAAAAGAGTTTCAAAATTGCTATGAAGGGGAGTCTGACGTGGAAATTGCTGGCTGACCTGGCAGCTGCAGCCGGGGGCCACGGCGAGCGGAGGTGACGGTGCCATGGCTCTGACGGGAATTGCTGCTGAGGCTGGGGCCTGTCTCTGAGGATCCGCGAGAGCAGAAGGCGGTTCATCATGGGTGGCTTTTTTTTCAAATATTTTTTCCAGTCTGTTTGGAACTCGGGAAATGAGGATTTTAATTTTGGGATTAGATGGAGCAGGGAAAACCACAATTTTGTACAGATTACAGGTTGGAGAAGTCTTTACTACTATTCCTACCATTAGATTTAATGTAGAAATGGTAACATACAAAAATCTTAAATTCCAAGTATGGGACTTAGGAGGACAGACAAGTATCAGGCCATACTGGAGATGTTATTATTCAAATACAGATGCAGTTATTTATGTAGTTGACAGTTGTGACCGAGACCAAATTGGCATTTCCAAATCAGAGTTAGTTGCCATGTTGGAGGAAGAAGAGCTGAGAAAAGCCATTTTAGTGGTGTTTGCAAATAAGCAGGATAGGCAGCAGGCCATGACTCCCTTAGAGATGGCAAATTCCCTTGGGTTACCTGCTTTGAAGGACCGAAAACAGCAGATCTTCAAAACATCAGCAACCAAAGGGACTGGCCTTGATGAGGCAATGGAATGGTTGGTTGAAACATTAAAAAGCAGACAGTAACTCAGTCCCTTCAGCTCCTCTGAAATAAGGGCACATCACCTACTGCTTTGGAAACAGTCAAGTGTTCTTTACACTACTAAGTGTTAAAATTATAAGATTGTTGGCATCTACTGAAGTGACTGCAGCTGTGGCTGTGTTTGTAATCAATATGAAAAATACATATTTGGTTGGAGGGATAACTCATTTAAATCAACTAAACGTGCTGTGTAACAGAAAATACTCCTTCCTTGCTTTCTTGTGTTAAGGTATATGTTCTATTTGTATGGAATTCTTATTCAAATATAGTCCTATTAAAGAATGTACTCTTGTTGGGGGAAAAAACCCTCTTACTTTTGAATTAGTAGTTGCAGCTTGTTTGTATAAACTCTAACAAATATCTTAACTCAGATTCTTAAAATGAATTAAGTCTTTCCAAAGATTAAACTCAATAAGGCAGGCTAGGAACATAGTGTGTATAAGACAGCCTTCATTTGCTTAACTGATCACTTCTTATTAAGCTGTTTCACGTAAAAGCTTTTGGTTATAGGCATGACTATGATTTTGGTGGTTGAACTTCACTGACTTACCTGTAATTGTCCCTTTTTAGTACTTTATAGTTGTATATACTTTTACACACATTGACCTAGTTGATCTATAGAGGCATCCTGTGAGGTAGGTAAAACAGGTTATAATGTCTTCACTTTATGGACATGGACCCAGGGTTCTGGTAGGTTGGCTTGCCCAGGGTCACCTGTAGGGAGGTGGGAATAAGGCTCAAAAGTAAGACTTCAGGTTAGCTTGACTGAGAATTATTGCTGAAAATACCAACATTGACAACACAGAAACCTTACTCTCAAATAAAGTTATGCTAATAAATGTAGTCACAATATACTATAGAGATGATCCCTGACAGTGAAAACAACCCTACCTAACTAGTTATATTTGATAGAATTTACAACATAGTCAAGAGAAAAATTGCTATTAAAGGAAATAAAAGATATATTTTAAGAAGAATTATATTAAAAAAATTTCTATGAAGGGTGGACTAGGCACTGGCATTGGTGCACAGCCTCCCCAGGGCGGTGACTGTAGTAATATTCAGCAATGAGGTACATAGCACTTTTTCTAGGATGAGTTCATGAACTTAATTGTCAGGCCTTGAAGCTGTGCCCTATGAGTTAAAACTATTCAGCCTCTTGGGCGGCGCCGGTGGCTCAAAAGAGGAGGGTGCCGGCATACGGGAGGTGGCAGGTTCAAACCCAGCCCTGGCCAAAAACTGCAAAAAAAAAACACAAACTATTCAGCCTCTGATTTCCTATTGGTAAAAGAAGGTTGAAAAATTCTACTTGGTAGGGTTGCTGTGATGAGTATATAAGATATATAAAGCGTTAAGTACAACCTTCTTCCCCACATAAAACGACTCCATCTCTCTCTACTCTTCAGTGAAAGCCTGACTCTCCTCTCTCTCTTTCTCCCTATGGGTTAGCCTCAAGGGGATGTGCTTGGCCTATTCAGGGGATATCATTGGACTTAAACTTGCCTTTTCATGGCCAAATCCTTGGAAGTAAAACTTCCTGATAGATTAGCAGGAAGAAGGGAAAAAGCAAAAGTGAGAGAAAACCTTAAGTGAGTATTGTTGAGTCTGTGGTGGAAGATGTTATACACGTGGTTAGCTGACAGGCTTTGGAGTCACATATTAGGTCATTTCAAAAGTTTTGTCCGTTTTTGTGAGTCTTCTTTAAACTGTAATATCTCAGTGAATATTTATTCAATTTAATTGAAATGAGCGCCATTTGAATCAGTGCACTTTTGCCAACGTAACACAAGTCGATTAATTCCGTCGGCATAAAAATTGGGTGCTCGGGATTCGATGAAGTCAACAAAGGCCATTTTTGCTAGGTCCTGATTGGCAAAGGTTCTACTGGTGAGAAAGTTATCGAAGTGCTTGAAAAGATGGTA